>APFE030245180.1:34677-82797 GCA_000404065.3 Pinus taeda
ATTAAACAACAGTGAGCTAGTGACCATGAAACCCATTATCCTTGCTGCCATGAAAATATAAGAAAAACTGAACTCAAATAAATCCAAGAATTGCAAGCAAAGTAAACTAAAATTACATTACATAAAGTCATATTCTGACCCCTCACCATTTGACTTGCTCTGGCTTTAGGAGGTAATCATAAACAACTTGAGCAATATGATATCTAATTTGCAGAAACTAAAACTAATATCAAACTATACACTCATACTTCAATCCCTCACCATTCAACTCACTCTGGCTTTAGGAGGTAGCTGAGAATGACATGAGTAATTCAATAACTAACTTGCAGAAAAAGAAACTAATATCAAACTACGCATTCATACTTCAATCCCTCACCATTCGACTCGCTCTAGCTTTAGGAGGTATCTGAAAATGACATGAGTAATTTAATATCTATCTTGCAGAAGAGTAAATGAGCAAAACTGAAATAAATAACACAGTGTTGGAACTAAAAACTAAAGGAAATCAATCAGCAGAAGGACAAGAATAATTCCATCTCATTAGTCATTAGAAAACTATGTGCAAATGCCCGGGCTACCTATTGTAATCTGAAACAAAAGCATTGATCAGTTAATAGCATATAAAATGTGAAAAGCTATGGACATCTATCAAACATTAATACCATAAGAAATGTGATATATATAAAAGTGAATGATTATGGCACAAAGAACATAAAGAAATAAAGTATGAAACTCTACAATAATAAACAAGACCTCGGCCTGTGTAGGGGCCCTCTGCACAATCCTCAGATAATCAATGATCGACCATGAATTGAGCTCAAAAACAGAGTCTTATCATGTATTAAAATGCAGTCATAACACAGAGATAAAGTTATGGCACAGTGGGTTCGTTTACAGACAGAATTACATTACCAAAAAGCTCACTAATATGCGTATGAGAACGTATTATTTATACAAAGGATGACATAATTGTTTTCCTACTTTCTACACTAATAAAAGACACATAAACAACCACGTCCCAAGATTTAGCATTATGGCTACCGTGAAGATTCAATATTTGGAGGGTGGTTGTTGGATCCGGTTCATGGAGCAGTCCACAGGTGTTAAATTGTCCCCTACAATCTAAGAACAATCATGCAAAGCTTCACGTGGTGAAAAACAGAGTTTTATCACCATAGGACTCTTAAGTTGACCACCGCTTTGCCCATTGTTGACTATGGCCTCTTCTGATGAATTTGATTGAGACAATAGGACTCGGTCCATGTCCACGTCGTTTGCAACTTGCCCATGTGGCTTGATTCACCTGAAGACACATGCAATATAGACTTTGATAAAACAACTACGAAAAGTTGGGCTCGCTACGGAAAGTGACAAGATTCCGCAACTTATAAACAAAAATCTAGTTCAAATAGCAACACAAACACATAGTCAAGAAACCACTTTAAATGCCATTTTTCAACTAATATGCAATGATACTGATGACTTAGGAGGTTTAGATGAATGGGAGGAAGCTAGAAAAAGGTGTAGGAAATATGCAGTTTTGGGACTCAACAGGACCCCCTGGGAACTAGATCAGAGACTGAAGGGTATGATTCACGAAGCCAACATGACCTTAATAGATGGACAACATCACGCATGGTTTGTAGCGTCACTAACGCTATATCTAAGGACCGTGCTGTTGCAACAGAACTTATCCACCCAGGTCGAAGCTTTGGAGATTGTAATGAGATTGCACGAGACCCCGATACAAGATTCTGGCCTGGGAGTCCAACAAATCCATGCGCAATTGAAAATTTTGTGTCTGGAAATGCAAAGCTTGAAACAGAATAGGACATATCGCTGAGATGCATGCAAAGAGGTATGGTGCATAAGATGCAAGGGCCAGAGGCATGACAATGACCATTGTCCAGTCTTTGCAAACTACCTAGCAGGAGTAGGGCCGATGCCATTGAGACCAGAGGCACAAGTAGGACTATGAACAGTGCCTGCATTATGGTGCAAAATTTTCTAAATAGGTGGGAAGTACGCTAAAAATAACTGTCATCTATTACTGAAATATAGACAGACGTCCCAACAATTATGAACTGATTATGGATTGGACTCCTACCTATAGAATTTAAACAAAAATGTGAGCCCTCAATCAAAATGCAAGGATGGCGCGCACTAGATTTTAGGGGCGCAGATGATGTCGAGGTGGAATGGGACCAGGAAGGGGTCGCAGATAGGTAATTTGTTACAATTGTGAAGGGCTAGGACATTATGCCTGTGATTGTACTAGTCCAACGAGAGCATCATGTTTACATTGTACCTAGTTTGATCATGAGATAGAGGACTGCCCCACACTAATAGTGAGGTTGTGTGATAAAGGAATACTCCAATCTCCCTAACTCAGAACCTACAAATGATGAGGTTCTGAGCCACGTGAAGAGGACCTGAATGTAAGTATCGTGTTCCGAAGTAATATCACGATAGGAGATGACTAGGGAAAGAAATCCAAAGAGAGTGCTTGGGTTTGTAAGGCTCCTACAAAGGAACCAAAGTTTGATTTGGAGCACGCAAAAGAGACATTCATGGAAGCTAAGAAGAGCTTCACAGAGGCCTCCACTTCAGGTAGTAAAGACAAAATAAAACTGGAGATGGACACATCAATGATTACTACCTTTTTGGAGACACACATGAAGCTGCTGCATGACAGCAAGGCTGTGAAGGGACTACAGGAACTCATCATGAGGTGCACTAGGTTAGGAGAACCGCCTGTAGTCCGGCAGCTCGAGAAGCACAAAATGAAAATAGGAAGAGAGACGAGATTGACTGCACAAATCGGGGAATATGAAATGGATCAAGTGATTCTAGATCTAGGATCAAACGCTAATGTACTGCAAAAGAAAACATGGGAGCGCATGGGCAGGCCCATGTTGCAATGGCCTCCTGTTCAATTGTAAATGGCCAACCAACAGAAGATCCTACCGATGGGAAGATTGTTGGGAATAATGGTAGATATAGAAGGTGCAAGCATTCTTGCAGATTTTGAAGCAATAGAGATTGTCAATGACAAGAATCCCTATCCCATGCTACTAGGAATAGATTGGGCCATTGATATGAATGGAGTGATAAATCTAAAGAAGCATAAAATGATTTTTGAGAAAAAGTCACTGTGGGTAGTGTTACCTTTCAACCCTATAGAATGATTGTGCTACATAAAGCCAGTGCGCGATGATGAGAGTGATGATGATCTAAACTGTATCTATAAGATAACCGCCTAGGAATAGGATGAGGTGAATCCAACCGCGGATGGTAGGATTTCGTGGGAGCGTGAGATCTCCTGCACATTAGATTCAGACAAGGAAATAAAATGATGGTAGAATCGGTTACACGAGGTAACCATGCTCAATTGTAACATGGTGGTAAGATCATTGCATTGCATGAAAATAGAGGTAAGCAATATACCTATGTATGGCAGGTTGACAGTGGTGGATGAATTCCTAAATAAATTTGAATGAGAGGTGCCAGAACAACAGCGGTTTGATGCCCCTCAGCTGCAGATGGAATCTCGGTATGATGGAAAAAAAAACCTATGTGCCCACCTATCCAGATGGATAGAGGCATATGGTATGCCACCTGGATGAACGTACACCATCCTCATGATAGAAAATAGTAACAACAAGCAGGAGTGAGCATGACGAGGATGCGAACGATGAACTATGATATGACCAAGCACGCTGAAGATTATACATGGGGAAGCCTTTGACAAGGTGTGCGAAGTGCTGAACACGGTCCACCATGTTAGACGCACTAACTGGGACTTGTGCATCCCAGTAGTTATATGGGCTTATAGGACCATGAGCAAAGCCCTGACCGCACGAGCACTTCCGAAGTTGAAGTATGAAGTAGAGGATGTAATCCCTATGGAGCATGTGAAGCCTAGTCCGCACATAGCAGCACCCGTAAATACAATAGTCCACAAAGCCTAGAATGAAGGAATCACACAGTCATGAGAAACAGAACACATAAGATTTGAGGAAGAAATGTGACAGGGAAACCTTAGACTTTATGAACTAGAAAAAGACTAAGTACAATTAAGGGAGAAAAGCACTTTGATGGATGTAGAGGTCAAGTAGCTAGAAGACAAAATAAAGGAAGCATTTCTCGTTGAAAAACCAAGGATGGTATGATAAGGTACATATGATCATAATAACAAGCTGGAGAACTATCACCATGAGCTGGTTAGTCTGTTGCCTTGGCTTAGACTACATATTGCCAAATGTAGTGACAAGGGTAGCGCGTTGCAAATAGTAAAGTGCACAATGCTGACCACAACAATGGAAGGTGAGGATTCTCCGCGAACCATGGTGGAGGACGGGATAGAGCCCCACATGTGTGGTGTGACCACCTGAATAGCCACCAAAAGGAAAATCTTAGCGCTTCAGGCAGTTGAAAGGAAGCACGGGACTATAAACTATTTTTCTTGGGAGCTACATGATATTGAGGATGCGCGCAGCAGTAGAGAGTCACAGGGTCTGTGACTGTGCACGAAGGGCTGTGCTACCACGTGAATTGGCTGGAAAGTGACCATTGAAGTTACTATTCATGATGGGATGCTCAATATGAGGCCAAATTGAGCGGGCGACAGGCATTTAAGACATGATTTATGGGCAATATTTTGGAAAATATTCCGCCAAGAAATCATTAATGGCCCAAAATAGGGGGAATTGTCGAATTCGAATTCTAAAGGCGCTATAAAAGACAAAGGGCTAGCTAGCGAACAACACTTGGCCATTTGAGAATCAAGCGATTAAGTAGAGAACTGAGCATTGAGAGTTGAGCGATAATTGAGCCCATGAGTTCGCGAGTGATAGAATACAGTCTAGATACAATGATAGCAACTAAGGATGGTTTGGGAAAGGACCCCGCAACCATAACCGAAGGAAAGGGTAGTGATTTGGCCCTTGCAGAAGCCATGAAGACAAAACACAAGCTAGAGAAGAGGAAGAGGGGCTATGTCATACCCAACTCTTGGCTGGACAAGTTATGAGGAAGTGTCGCGTCGATGAGGTACCGGTGTCGGTGGTCACACTGGTCGAGTAGTGCGTGGAGGGAGTCTAGTTCAACTGTTCTAAATTCGTCTGCGAGGAATTTTCAAAGAACTTCGGCAAAGCCCAAGAGTAGGGTAAAACCTTCCACTATGTGTGGTTTTTGTTATCCATAATGCTCGTAGTGGGGGAACTGATAGAGGACAGTCAATTCCCCAACATTGGCAAAGCATTACTCGAGGTTGTGAAGTAAGCTTCACTCTAGGCCACAAAGGATAAGAAATGAATACGCGACACCAAAATCTTCTGGGTGCTCATGGAGATGAGAATCCTAATGTGGATCAACTGGAGGTTGCACCTGTTGACCATGATGTAAAACAGTCTGTAGAGTTTTGCAGACTTTAAAGCTAACATGCACAACATTTTCATCAGGGCACGTAAGGATCTAGTGAAGCAGTGGACAAAGCTACCTTTTATAGCCACTGATGATGCAATTTTTACTACTTGGAGACATGGCCTCTGGAATGGCGCGCCCTAGATTTGGTAGAACTTGAGAAGGCTAAAGTGCAGAAGAAGAAGGATGATGCTAAGCTACACATCACACAATTGGACAAGAAAAGGCAAAAGGAAACAATAGTAGCTAAGGAAATGGCAGTGCAAGAAGCGACATAAAAAGCTGCAGAACAAAAAAAGGCTGCAGAAGCAGCAACAACAACACAGGCGACAGAGGAAGCAACAACAAGGGTAGATGAGGACCAAGCAATTTCCTCACAGGGGAAGGAGGCAAAGGAAGCAGAAACAACAGAAGGGAGCATGGACCTAGGGACTGCATCCACATAGCTGAAGTGCCCACACATGGTAGAGAGCAAGACTAAGGAAGAAGGTCAAGGCGTCAAAGTTGGCCATTGACCCAATCACCTTAACTGAAGGTAACCTCCATCTAATCAGCGAGATAGTTCATGATGTCATAAATGAGTCCCTTCAAGAATTTAAGCAGGAGCACCAGACTGTGTTGGGGGCCCTCAAGGTGTAGCTACAAGAGTTATAAGTGCGGCCCCCTCAGGTGGGCACCCTTTCAACCCACCTCATAGTAGGATCCTCGGTAGTAGAGTACATGCTACGCGCATGGATGGAAAACACAAAAGTGTTACTGGAAGGGGCACTAGTAGTAGCAAATGAGACCAACATATTTTTAGTTAACAAGATCAAAGGCCTTGGCCTTAATTTGGCTATCCTTCTGCAAGAGACATTGTATCTGCTCTAGGATGGTATAATGGTACAACTACGTGCTAGGGAGAGCTGTGTGGTCCATGTTCTCAGCAAACAAAAGATCAACATGGAACAACTCAGTCTGCATCACGATGAATTGGTGTTGCAAAACCAATAGTTGGCGCAAGTGGTGGACGACATGTGTCAATGAGTCCCGAAGCTGGCCATCCTAGCATATCTACTAGTAGAGGTGCGGATTCACTGGTTGGCAACCGGAGTCCGCGAGGCTAGAGAAGAAATGACCAAGGTTTAGCTGGAGTTGAATCTTCAAATCACCGAGTTGCGGTTAAAGGTGTAGCCTTCCACTCCCTCGAAGGTCTGAGAATAGTGTGCTAGTGCTATTCCAGTGGGCTTGGAAGAAATTTGAGGTGCAGTGCAGGACTGTACCAATTTGTTGGAGCAATCACTTCAGGTCTTCACAACTCTACAAGAGGACCCCAACATCCAGCACCTGGAGACAGAGGCGTGGGAGCTTTAGTAGCAATATGATAGTGTCAAAGGAACTACGTAAGTAGTAGTCCTCATTCAGCAGCTTGCAAGGATGCAACAAGCCAAAGCACTGAAGGAGCAGGTGGACGCGACGCAACATAAGGAGGCAATTCTCAAAGTGGTCATCTAGTCATGGATTGACAAGGTTTTCATTATCATGGAAAACATCAAAGGAAAGCTCTGACACATATAGGGGATACACACATTAATGTAGAGAAGCACTCCAGACATGGAGGTCTCAGAATAGAGGATGCAATAAATTCAACAAGCAGTGGCTCAATGCGCTGTCGACATTAGCATAATTTGAGGATAGTTGGAGGAACTCTGTACCAAGATTGTCACATCAACAGAGTGACTTGAGGGTTAGTAACGATGTTTGTGTTGGGGGCCTCTTGGGCATGGAATCCTCCATGAAGCATGTTTTTGGGCTCAAAGCCCATATTTTGACCAAATGATGTTGTAAAGCCCTGCAAATTACAGGTGCAGAAGTATGTTAGAATCATAGGGTTTTCCACCTAAGCTTGTAATGTAATGTTGACCTACCCGTGGTCTGTGAACCATGGTATTATATAAATAGAGTGAGGCTCTCAGTGTAAAAGATAATTAGCGAAGGAAGAAGAGCATAGAAACTAGAAGCATAGAGCAAGTGTCTAAGTGTGTCTTTGGGTTGTATAGTAGGAGAAGGCTCTGTAGTTGAGTGCACAGAGGCCTAGTTTGCTATAGCTAATTGTGTGGACCCTTGCAAGTGAGTGCGCAGGGAAGAGTTGAGTCTATAGCTGAAGAGGAAAATAATAAATATAAGTCTTATCGAAATTCTATGTATCTGTTCTTGAGATATTACATGTTTGATATCAATTGCAAAGATATTATTTATTTACTACGCGCATTTGTATGAATGATTTATATTTCTAAGTATACTTTACACATGCAAGTAAGATAAGTTAATTAACTAACGGTGGAATACTAGTAAGGACTTGGGTAATAATAGTGTTCGACCCTTGATTAGGGCTACGCAAAGGCATTATCACAAGATACAAGGTATGGGTAGGTGTGCATAGCGACGTTCAAGAAGGGTTAATATGCAAACCACTTGAACTCATTAGACATCTTGAGGGTGTGGAAACTTGGTTCTAGCACCCTCCCATACTACTTTGGGTGAGACCTCAGTCCAAGCTTTGTGTATTGTTGCCGAAAGGGCCAGTAGTACCAGGATTTGTTTGGCTAAATTACCTCTGTACCTAGGTCAGGCCCCAACAAGCCAACATAAATATTAATAAACTCTCACCACATTTCCATTTTGTCTTATACATTTAACTCTAGCTGTGTTCCCCATTCCCCTTTTAAATGTTTTAAAACATTCATAAACAACGGTCAAAAGTTTGTTTTATTATATGTATTGCATTACGTATAACCCACCACCTCCGAAGCATGAACCAGGCCCATAGGCCACGTGTCACCAAGCCTCATGGGCAATCACATCACATTTTCTTGATAGAATCGGCCCTGACCCCATGGCCCCTTTGTATTTTGCAATGGAAATACCCATAGAAAACAAACCAAAATTGCCGCACTAACCACTGCTTTCCCTGTTGATTGCGATCGCAATTGCAACTTCCACAAGGGAAATCCTCCAATGGTCCCCATCTGTAATGCGATTGTGATCATACGAAAGGTTTGACAAACCTGATGATATATATTTTTGAATTTAAAATCTTTTCAAGTTCATGTTTATGGTTCCACTCCCATGTACTTGCTTCACAATGCAATTTCGATCAAAGCCAACATATGTGATATTTTATAGGCTAGATATGAAAAGTTGTTTAGGTCTAGGTCTGTGTTAACATCAGGGATGAAAGTCGGCCTTAGTGATCCGACGGTCCGAGTGAAGGGCACGTCGCTCAACGGATGTAATCACATACTACACCATCTCGCAATCAGGCCCCCATTACCACCTATCCCCCATGATTACGATTGCGATGCGATCAAAGCCCGATTGGCCCTGACAGGATTATATACTATACTTAAAAGGTTTTAGGTCCAAGTCTGCAGTGAAGCCCCTAATGGATGTGATAGTTTATACGATGAATTTAAAGGACTTTCAGGTATGACCCTATTGCGATTGCCATTTTTAAAAAAGGGTTGTGTCTATTTAAAACAACCACCATCTTTGAATGGCTTAGATTGATTCCACCCAGATCGATGGCTCCTAAGCCTCCATGTATCCCTTTATCACTTGGGGGGGGGGGTCTGAAAAAGTGGCTTCCCCATTGGGCCCACTACTACGTGTCCCTTCTATATAATTCATAACCCCCCCATGTCTCAATACCATACACCACTCCTAACCCCCTTCAAAAGTAGTTTTTCTTCGCTTCCACCATAATCCATACTCGCAGCTACGTCAACCTCCGCTTCATCTCCTAGACTCCATCCACAATGTGCCAAACCAACCATGGACATCCACTCCCATCCCCAAATTATGTATGTTTCCCCCAATCCCTAGCTGTCGCGTCGCCCCTCCATGTGCATCCATTCACAATTTGAAAGAATTGGTCCCCCTGGCTTACATCGTTAAAATGTATCACAATGAGATTTCCAAACAAATCACCTGCTTTTCTTCCAATATATTTTTATTAAAAATCATTCCTCTTGAATGATAATTCCTAAATTTCGCAATCTTCTATCAACGGAATTAAATTAATGTAAAGAAAGGGGAAAATAATTAAACCAAAATAACAACAGAAGGAGCAAAGGAAAAGAAGATAACAGGGACCTTCCCAACATGTTTTAAGCAACAAGCAACAAAAGGATAGAGGAAAACATTTCACGTTCATCACAATAGTCATCAAAACATAATGTAGTGGAAAGTAAGACAACAAAACACATCTTATGCTTGTGGAAAAACCTGTGAAAAATTTATGAAACCAATGTTTCGGACTAGCTTGGTGAGTCCATCATCAGGGCAATGTGATTTGTATTTTGAGAAGAGAGAGCATGAAATTATGGAGCTATTAATAGTTATTTAAAAATATTTGATATCTCTCTTTTTTCTTAATGTCTGCCTAACTGATTCATATATATATTTAATTAATTAAATTTTATTTATATATTTATTTATATTAATGGTAGAAGGTACATCTATTACCCTCATTTAAAGGCCCAGAAACAACACCAACACTCAAACCGATTGATATTATTAGTAGTTTAATCTATTTTTATATAATTTTCGTAGTAAAATCTTGAATTCTATTTCAATATATTTATAAATATATTTCTAACAAATCTTGATATTTTCAAGATATTTTAGTTTAGGATTTGAATAAACACTTCATCATTTGAAGTAAGACATGTTGATTATTGTGTTCCGCAAAGTTATTGTACTTTTTCATTTGATGGGCTGATGAATAATAAAAATGACATTTTTCAGAGGATTTATGTGTTGGACTATTTGGTGAAGTGCTTCTCACTGCTTATGTGTTTATTTCTTTGTTTCCATATTTATGTTTTCCTAAAATCTGAATTATTTTACAGAAAGTTGATGAATAGAATTTGTTGAAAAATACACTGATTTTGACTATGGATAATTTAAATGTTTTCTTCTGATATCATGTTAAATAATTCTTAATTTCTCTTTAAATTCAATTGAACTTATATCTTTTCTTCTATCACACTTCATTTAAACATAAAGGATCTAGTTAGTTTAGCTACCTTGCCCTGTGAAACTCTCTTGAAAATATAAAACAGATCCACGTTAAGTTGTAGACTCTACATCCGAATGGAAGTTTCAAGCATTTAATCAACCAATCAATTTTAAAATTAAGCTTTGAACTCTCATAACTAGCCTAATATGTAAATACGGGAAAATTAAATCTAATAGAGAGATCTATCCCCGAAGTTGGCAGGGCTAGATCCTTGCTTCCAAATTGATTTTATGGTTACCTATGTGGTTCTCTTTTGCAACCTCAGAAAATTATAGAGTGCTAACATCCTACACATTAATCCTCTACATTATTGCCTCAACATACTTCATTTGGTTTAAAAAAAGATTCCTCTTTTCCAGATCTCGTTTAATTTCCATGTCCATAATATATTTCGCAGCATCAATATCCTTCATGTCTAATTTGGAGGATAATTGGGTCTTCAAATCCTGGATAATTTCTTTCTCATTTCCAATCAAAAACATATCATCCACATACAATATCAAATAAATAACATGGTCACCAATTAATTTAAAATACACACAACGATCTGCTTTACTTGTGGTGGAACCATGTCCCATATATATATATATATATATATATATATATATATATATATATAATATATATATCGAGAGAGAGATCCGAGAGAGAGAGAGAGAGTTTATGATACAACATCCTTGGTGACTATTTTAGCCCATACAAATACTTTTTTAACTTCCATACCAATTCTTTCTTTCGCTTCACTAGAAATCCTTCAAGTTTGTTCATGTAGATCTCTTCTTCCAAATCCCCATGAAGAAATGTTGTCTTCACATCCATCTTTTTTGCCTCAAAATCAAAATTAGTAGAAACAGATAAAATTAATCTAATAGACGCTTACTTGGCAACAAAAAAAAAAATATTACCAAAATCAATTCTCAACACTTGGGAATAACCTTTTGATACCAATCGAGCTTTGTATTTCTCCACCTTTTCTTCCGCATTCATATTCGTCTTAAACACCCATTTTCTTCCAATGGGTTTCCTTCCAGCTGATAACCTCACCATATCCAAAACCTAATTTTTGTCTAAAGATGCCATTCCGTAATCCATGGCCTCTTTCCAGAGTTTTCCATCCTCTCAATCTACTAGCTCCCTTACAGTCCGGTGATCATCATCAGTAATAGATAAAGAAAAACTTGAACAAATAGTAGATGGACTATACATTTCTAGTTGTCTTCTCTCTAGAACTAATCTTGTCAAAGATGGAGTTTTTTGCTCTTTCTCTTTTCATTCTTGTTCTACTATAGAGTTTGATTCTTTCTCCTTTAACTCAAACTCTATATTCTCAAATTCCTTTGGTGGGACTTCATGTTTGATAACATTGATCACCTCTCTAAATACCACATCTCAATTTTACACAACCTTACTTATTTCTGGGTTCCAAAGCTTATAGCCTTTTAAACCATCCTTATACTCAACAAAGATGCAACTTTAAGATTTACAATTCAACTTGGTTCTTTTCTCCTTTGGAACATGTATATATGCATGATAGCCAAATACCCTCATATGTGAAAGAGAGGGTTTCTTACCAATCCATACCTGATGTGGAGTCTTATCCTCCAATGCTGATGAAGGTGATTTCTTAACTAGGTAACATGTAGTCTCCACTTCCATTGCCCAGAATTCTTGTCCTAACACAACACCACTAAGCATGCTTCTTTCCTTTCCCATCAATGTCAAGTTCATTATTTCTACAACTCCATTTTTCCAAGGTGTGTATGGAGTAGTATTTTTTCATTCTATGCAACACTTCTTACATAATTCTTGAAATTTCTTCTTGCAGAACTCTCCACCATTATCTATCCTCAACAAATTGATCTTCTTCTTTGTTTGATTTTGCACCAGAGCCTTAAATTCTTTAAACCTGGCGAAGGCTTCAGAATTTTCCTAAGCAAATATATCCTTGTATTCCTTGAGAATTCATCTATAAAAGAGACATAGTACACATACTTACCTGGTTATGGAACTAACACAGGTCCAAACACAACATTGTGCACAAGCTCTAATATCCCTTTCACCCTCTTAGCTCTAAAGGGGAAACTCACCCAATTTTTCTTTCCATATACACAATGTTCACAAAAATCAAAATCTAGAGTGAAATTTGACTTACGTTCTACCATAACATTACCATGTAGTATTCGAAGGCCAATCTGTCCAATATGTCCAAGCCTTTGATGCCATATCATGGTCTTTCCTCTAGAGACCAGTAGATTTTATGCTCTTCTTTTAGGAACCACATAACTATTGTACCCATCATTAAAAGTTCTACCTAGAATCTTGTACAGAGTTCCAATCCAAACTCCCCACATCAATACCGGTGCTCCTCAAACCATCTTGGAAGTATACTTCTTGAACACTATTTATACACCTGCATTGTTAATCTTGCTTACAAAAATCAGACTTATGGCTAATGGAGGAATATGCAGAACACTTGGAACTATTCTAATCCTTCCACCTTGCAACTTCAACGTGAATTTTCCACGTCTGATGATTCTAGCCTTCCTATCATCCCCTAAGAAGACATCACCACCATCACATTTGTCATACTCACATAACCACTCCCTATGGGGAGTGAAGTGAAAGGATGAACCTAATTTAATAAACCATGCCTCATGATTTATGCGTGTACTTTAAGAAGAAGCCATGTACACATCCCCACATTCATCTAAGGTGCTTTTCACCTCTACAAAAGGAGAATCACTAGATCCCTTTACTTTCTTAGGATCATTATAACTACAATCCTTTTTGTGGCACCCTTCCTTTCTACATTTCTAGCACACCTTTATAGGTTTTCCTAGAGATTTATATCTCCCTCTAGTTTTAGGACTCCCACTCGAGGACTTATCTTTGTTTATGTTTTTGTATCATCCTCATGAAAACAAGGAATCTCCATATTTTTTTGTCTCATATCCTCTTAAAACAAGGATGAGACTACTTCATCAAACTTCAAGGTAGGTGTATTCCTACCTATAGCGACAA
Source organism: Pinus taeda (assembly GCA_000404065.3). NCBI lineage: Eukaryota > Viridiplantae > Streptophyta > Pinopsida > Pinales > Pinaceae > Pinus > Pinus taeda. The sequence goes on from APFE030245180.1 coordinate 48,185, forward strand.
CCAAACTATCCCACGAATCTAGTAGAGAACAAAACAAACTGAAGCACTTATCTTCATCTATTTTTTTTATATCAATAGATAACAACTTTCTTACCATAATATTAAAGGAATTCAGATGCTCTGTCATTGAGTCTCCATACTTCATCCTCAACATATACAATGTTTTCCGCAGGAACAATTTATTCACTAGAGACTTAGATTGGTACAAAATCCCTAAATTGACCGAAAAATCCTTCGTCATGGCTTTCCTTGATACATTCAACAATATTGAATCTGAGATACACAACCATATTGTGCGCTTTGCCTTTTGATCCAAATTTCGCCTAGTATTTTGCTGACATTGCCATTGGTTTAGTACCCATGTCTACCGCAGTCCACTAATATTTATCCACCAGTAGATGCTCCATCTTGAGCTTCCACAACTCAAAAATCTAACCATTAAATTTCTTGATCTCTATCTTTCCATTTCTCGCCATATTCTTTCACCGCAAAAATCGATCTTGCAAATCTCCCACTGAAAGGTACCACAAGCCCAAGTAAAACCCCTCTACAGCAAAGGCATCCCCTCGAGGCTGAAACAACTCTGATACCAAAGGTAGGTTTTAACCCTGTAGAAAAATTACCTACAAATGAATTCTTAGAACAAAAAATAAACCATGGAGAGAACATAAAACATGAAACAAATATACACAGAGATTTTCCCTTTGATCCAAAAACCAGGACTATTAGATTGATTTTTCGTTATGTTCCTTTCAATGTTACACAATATATATATATATATATACATGTCGAAGCATTCATAAACCCCAATCCAGTTAACCCTGGATTAGAACATAACGTAGTTCCTTTGACCAGACCTACAAAATACCATGGGCAGAAAACCATCATGCCCAAAACCATGTGGAAAACCCATGGAAAACAATATAGGTAGGTTCGCCCACCTATTATAGGGTCCAAAACAAAAATTTTGGGCCACTACACCGAACCCCATGCGGGGTGGATACTACCCCCTGTAAACCCCTCGATAGGGGGGGTTGTTGCCTCCCCACCGCACCTAGTATAATGAGCAAGGGAGGCTTCCTAGCCCCCACACATGTGACTAATCATGGAAAGAATATAGCACACACCCAATACAAACAAATACATATTCTATTTCAGTAACTATGAGCCAAAAAGATGAGATTTTTTTTTTTTTTAAGTTATCTTATACACAATTGGTCTGAAGGAGAAGATCACTTAATTTATCTAGGTTTAGAAATTTTTATATTAGAGCTAGACACTTCTGATTATTAGTCTTTTATAAAAACTTGGATATGTAGACCATCTAAAAAACAAATGTAGCATAATGGGCTATTACAATCCATTAAAAAAGTTAAATCTAAGTGAAAATAAAATTAAAAAAAAAAACATTTTTCAATAAAATTATTGGATTATGCTATATATTATAATAATGGTGAAACATTTAAAAAATAAATACAAGTAGTTAATTTAGATAATATATCAGAACATAGAGTATAAGTGAGAAAAGTTGAAAGAGAGAGTGAGTTTTAAGAAAAATGATAGTGAGAAGATTTTAGAGTTCATAAATTGTTGAAATTGGCTTGACATAGTTGAATAGAGTAAAATAGAGGACACTAAATGATTAGCGTCGTTGATTTAGATAAAAAGGCCTCTTGTGTGAGACACAAATATTTGAGGTGTTGAATTATGGCTAGTTAGGAATCAACCAATTTAAGGTTTTACTTAGTGTTCATGTGGTATTCTTGGAAGTTAGTTTGCAACATGGAAAATCATTTTCAATTGAAGAAATTGAGTTATTTTAATATTGGTTCCAAGTTTTCATTTGGATAGAGGTGCAAGAAAGAGTGTGATGGGAAGGTGGGGCTAATGATGTGGGAGTGGTAAAAGGGATTGAGTTGGTCCACACAATTTGTTTACTAAAGAGTTAAGTATAAGTGATTAGTGTGGAGTTCTAGGGAAAATAATATATATGAGTAGTAATAGGGTGAGTGGGTCCAAAAAAAATGGCTTAAGAAAGAGGGATACTATTCCGATAACCTTGACATGAGGATTTTTTTAAGATATGTCCCAAACAAGGGTGTCATTTGTTTTTGTGGTGATGCCTTTAGTAGATACTATTTTCTCTCTTTTGGTTTTCAGGGAGGTAAATAATAGTGTCTTCCCTTTAATGTGCGTTATTGCATTAAGTTACTTTTAAGTCACCATTCATTACTTTAAAAGAGTGAGTAACAACCTACAAACAATATTTTAGCCATTACTAAACCGAGCAATAACAAAGAATTAATACTAGGAGGGGAAATAATTTTTGTATCTCATACAAAATCATCTAATATGCAATGCTTTGTCAATAAAAATACCATGCATGTTTCATGTATTGAAGCTCCTTTTCATGCTTGTTGTCATTTGTGTTATGTATATTTCGTATCAAGTATTTAAAATCTTCTTTTGAGCATGGATTCCTTAGCCACTCCACATGCTTCAATATTTGCAGATGGTGTACCCATAACAACCATGTAGCTAATAACCAAGGCGTTCCTTAATTTAAAGAATAACCAAGAGTGAACCAATATCTAATATGAATTCACTACTCACCTTAGTTCATAGATAGATCTTGATTCATCTTAATTTTTTCCCTACATATTATATTTATAGAAACTAAATATTGGTAGTGAAAAGAATGTTTGGCTTATAATTTAGGAGTTTATTAGAAGGAAGAGTTTGGTATTTAAATATATTTAGAGTGTTTCTTGACTATTTGGCATGTTTTTCATTGATTTGGAGTTCTTTCAAAATGTTAGGGTCATAGTCACCCTAACCATAGTAGATAAATTATATATTGTAATGTAAGAAATGATTACATTAGTAAAGAAGGATCATATTAAGTAGAACACAACTATTGTAAGAGGGCATATTAGAAGGTTTTCCTACTGAAATGTTCTTCCACTAGCATGTTCTAGAAGTATAGAAACTAATATATATAAAGGTTAAAACATTGTACAATAACCTTGGAGAATAATTTTAAAGAAGATATGCTCTATTTGAGGTTGGTCCCTCAAAGTGGCAAGTGAACATTGTGATACTTTTAGTAAAGTTTTATTATTTTTACTCCTATTATCACCATGCTCTCTATTTATTTACTTTTCTTCTAAATCTTCGTATGTTATTTAAATTCATGCTCTGAATAATTTTATTGGGTACACTACAAGTGGTATTAGATAAATTTCCTTGGTCAAATGTAAAGAAAAAAATTCAAGCTAAAGCCATTCTTTAGTATAAAGAACCATAGTGATCTATTAGTAAGTGGGTAAAACTATGGTTAGGGAAAAATACACGTTGGAAATACACATGATTCAACGTAGTTGGAAACCCATGTAACCCTTACTAGTACCCCTTAAAGTAGTATCACATCAGACAACACTTGTGCACAGAATCCCACTTACACATACTCTTGGGTATATTGGAAGTCTTGTAGGCATCTTGAAAGTACCTTTAGTTTAGTTCTTTTACCTTGAAACTACTATAGTGGCATTTATAAAAACATCTAGGGAGAATATATTAAGTAATATATTATATGAGTAATAGAGTAGTATGGATCAGGGTACAATCAACCCTCCTTAGTTAGATCCCTTAGATATTGAGTCCAATACTACTATTTCTCCCTAGAATTGTATTAAAGATTTATATCATAGGTAAATCCCTTGTCCTTAGGACCCTTCAAGACATAATACTTGCTAATTAGTTCCTATAAACGCTATTTATTGCATCAAATTCCAAAATTCCTAGACAGTTGTCAATATTCAAAATTTGAGCCTTATTTCAATTCAAATTTATTCAACTAGGAATATAACATTGTAGGTGTTAGAAAGAAAAAAATAGGGATGACACCCTTATTTGGGACATATCTTAAAACATTCCTCATGTCATGTTTATTGCACTGCATCCCTCTTCCTTAAGAGATCGTTTTGTGAACCCAACCACCCTATTACTTCTCATTTATCTTCCTTACCCTAGAAATATGCACTAATCACTTATATTTAACTCTTCATTAAGTATTTTTGTGTGGACCCCTCACCCCCTTCCACTACTCCTATATCATTAGCCACATGCTCCCATCACACTCTTTTGTGTGCCCCTCTCCAAATGGGAACATGTAACCAATAATATAACAACCACATTGCTTCTATTGAAAAAAAAAATCCATCTTTCAACATAATTCCAACAATCCCACACTAACACTAAATAAAAACTTAAATTAATTATTTCTCAACTCCCTGGATTTTATCACCTTAATCATTGTTGGCTCACACTAGATGCCTTTCTAGATAAACTAATGATCATAATTTTGGAAGGATAATACTAATTACAAAATCATTCCAACCTTACTCATAAATTTATCAATGAAAATCCTCTCCTCAAATTTGATGAATCTGTTATGCCCCTATACCAATAGGTGTCATATATCACGATTGACTGGGTTTAACTCTGAAATATGTTCATACCTTTTCTTGTTGCAAATGTTTTTCATATTGGTGAAAAACAAAAAATTAAAAAAATGTAAATAGGGTATACCCTAGAAAAAGAATAAAAGGGTAAAAAGATTAAAAAAAAGGTTAAAAAATGAAAGAAAATGAACCCCAACAAAAATAAAAGACCATGAAAGTGTGCAAGTCTAAATGCTACTACTCTTTACTTTATGCATAATAAATATTTTGTGCAACTAGTTACTTATGCCACAATCCATGGTAACCAAATAGTTTAATCTTGGTTATTCCATTTTTTGAATTTCAAGCTTAGAGATAGAGAACAAAATCTGAGCAAACTGTTTAATCTTGGTAGATAAGTAGATAGGTAGAGTGAATAAAAGGAGCTCAATAGTTTAATCTGAGCCCTTGGATGTAATAAGTGTAGATTTAGATAGCTATCACTATGTAAAAGAAAAGAAAGTGTGAAAAGGGTTTGCCAGTCTAAGTGCACCCTAATAAAGAAGTGAAAATGCTAGGATAAAGTAGGTAGGGTAAGTAGATGATGGTTGCAAAATAAATGTGTGGTGAATGGTTAAGTTTAATGCTTAAATATTTTTCTTTCATCACTTGGACAAAGCACAATTCACATCGGAGACAACACATCAAGGAAACAAAGTCAAAATAATTAACTTCCTTACTCCATTTTTCCCTAAAAATTCACTAATTTCCCCTAAGCACTAAAGGTGCCTATAAACAAGTTAGAGGGGCTTAGATAATTTCTATGAATTTTGGAGGGACCGCACCCTTGGCCCAATAACTTGAAATACTTAAACTACTTAAATCCCCTTCATCAACATTTACCCCTTCATAGAGTCACTCATTCCCTTTATAAAACTTTTCCTAAGTAAAATCCTATTTTACTTAGGGAAAGTGAAACATTTATATCTAAGCCCTCATATTAGCCTAAGTAATGTTGTATGATGAAATGCTTTCGGAAACATTTTTACTTAGTGCACTTCATATTCAATAATCATATTAACTTCTAACTAGTATCATTATCTAAATCCCAAAAAATAATTACCCTTTCCTCGTATTATTATTAAAAATCCCAAAAAATTACGTATCTTGCCCACGGTTGCAAAATAACCTTGATAATGTTTGAAAAATGAGATTAATTAGTCAACCCGTGACTAATTAAGAACCCTGACCCCCGCCATGCTAAATAAAGGATTAATTAAATCTCACAATTAAGTAATAACTTTTTGACGAATTGCATACCGCCGATGTAAATAAAAGTTCTTAAATTAACATCGGGCCCCCTCCATTAAACACCAGTCACTTCCCAATCCCCGACCACTATCAGATTGGAACTCTCAGATCCAATGGCCATTGCTCATATAACGTGAGCATTTTGATCGGACGTTATACACGCGATATGAGCGGTTTTCCCAAAAGCACCGATGCTACGTGTCAATTTATAAGTGGAATCGCATGGCCCCCCTAATTACCACCTACCTCCCATAAGTGTTGTGATAAAACCCGCTTACCACCTCCCACAAACGACAAAACATCACATCATTAAGTTGACGTCACCTATCCTTATCGCTAAACGCGCCAAAAAATTGGCTTTGCATAAAAAACAAAGGGTATTCCATTTTGCATCCTTTATCCAGAACAGTTCCATGCATGCATGCAGTACGTCCAAATGAACTAGTTCATCCCAAAACTGTCAACCACCTTGAATGTTTCCCTTCAACATCGCTCCAGTCTATTGTGTGCATCCTGCGAACATGAACATCCTTGCTAGTTTCCCAGAAATAGGTATTTACCATAATTTCTCCTAGAAACCCTATTATATACTGAAAGTTCCTCCAAATTTCTTTAAAACCCAAAATTTTCAGTATATTTGAAAGCTTAATTCAAAACTCCCAGATACCTCTGTTTTTGACAATTTCATTAGAAATCCTAGTTTGATTCCTGAAAATAGAGGAACCAAGATGAAAACCCCTGTGGCCCTCAATGTACCTCTAGTCAGTACTCCCCATAGAGACTTGGATTACCTTCCATTAGCAGATAAATACTTCCAAATAAAGGACCTTGAACTTGATAAATGTCCCATGAAAGTATATTGCTGATTTTGAGAGGATTACATGAACAATTTGGATAACATAGGACTTTAGGAATAAAATCTCCCAAAATACCTATTCCCTTCCGTGCACATTTTCCTAGACATTATCCATCAATGCCAGGGAAATTACAACCCTAACCTTATAGCTGTAATGTCCCCTGACCAATCAATCCTATTTACCATTACTGTTGATTCAATTAACGAAATGTTATAGCTTTAGCCCGACCAGACCCTTAACCCCATTTCCATTGGAGAATTACTTGAAAAATCCACCAAAATGTCTAATTCTGAACTCAGCTGTATTTGGCATACCTTCATGGATAAGAGTCATCTACCCAAAGATCCCACTCCCTATCTAACATGTTTCTTCACTGATATAGGCAATGATATTGTTAATATGGTTGCTACCATTATGGGTTTCAACGCTAGTGATTTTGTTGATGAATTGACCCTAGTTCTCATGTCTATATTCACCCCTGGACAGCCTCCTGCTGTCAAATATGACTATGCTGCATTCATCGCTGAAAAAATCCATGACTAGCTCATGAGGCTAGAAAATGAGAGACTGTTTAAGTATTCAATAGTCATATATCACCTCTTCCTTTATTATCAATCTGACAAGTTCCCTTTCTCTGTGCATAAGATTGATACAAAAGGTAGCCCTAGGTCAGTCATTTTCTGGACCTCTATATTTCACTACTTACCCTCCTCTTGCTATTCATATATAGATTTCATTGATCAGTTTGTCCATCCTATAACTACTAACTGATAGGAAGTTCTCCTCCTAGAATCGATGATGATATCAAAATAATCCTTCAGTTGTCAAAGAAATATAAAATAGGTGACTGGTAATTATGCCAAAATCATACTGAGATCAGAGTCTATGGGTGTGAACTACCTCCATTGAAATTGCCCAAATATGCCCCCATGAGATTATTTGCCCTGGAGCACTATAGGAAAATAATTAACTCCGATCAAATCCATTTCATGAAAGTGAAGCCCAGTTGAAAATCAAAGACCACTTAGGCCCATAACAACAGAAAGGGAGGGCAAGAAGTAGAAGAAATCATGAAGAGGAGGATGCATTTAAATAAGAGATTTTCTTGGGCTTATGATCCTCACAGTTCCATCTATGATAGGAGGATAAAACACAAGTTATCACTTTACATCTATCACAAGATCCCTCAAATAGAACAATATGCCAATATGAATGAATGGAGGGAAGGGACATTGATAGAGTAAGATAGTGATAAAGTTGAATTTGAAAATGTGATGAATGATTTGGAGAAAACAATTGACCTGGACTACTTTGTACAGGTCTATGCAGAGTCTTCCCAAAGGCCAACCCAGGAAACCAGTGTTCCCACAGTCGAGCCTTCACAGGGGAAAACTCAGGAAATAGGTTCATCTACATCAAAACAACCATCTACAACAGAGAAATCAGAGAAATCAGAATAGCAGCCTGAAATCTCTGTAGAGTTGGACCCACCACAACCACATCCATCTCAGACTAATATGGGAAAAAGAGGCAAGGAAGTAGCTACCCCTGCAAAGATACCCACAGATCAACCCTTTGCTAAGAAGCAAAGGATGAATCCATCTTCAGAGGAGGAATTCATTGGAGAAAATATAGAATGCATGAGAAAGGAAGGGACAGATAGTTTACAAACATTCCCAATAGGTGGGACACCCTTAAGTTCACAAAGGCAGGAACTAGAAAGACAACAAAGCATAGAAGTTTCATCTCTCAGGTCTTCTTCTAAGAAAATTATGGATATAAAGATGAAGTTTAAAGAAATCAAGACAAGGAATGAGAAATTGAAGGCCCAAGCCTATGCTCAGTGCTTAAAGATGGCCCCTACAAACCAGACCATATTGATGTTAGCCTTTGACATCAAAGAGGGAAAAATACAAATGAGTTTCCTAAAGCCCACAGTGCTGCAGGAAAAATCCTTGGTAGATTGTCTCAAAATTGATTTTGAAGTCATGGCTAAAGACACCCACCCTATTTATTAGATTGAACTACACAGGCAAATAGGTGAGACGGTCTAATCAACATTGACCAGCAAAGCAATCATGGTTCATAATTGCAAAATTCATTGAGAAACACTACAACCCAATTGTAGCTGGAGAAAGCTTCCTCACAGGAAAAAGATAACATGATAAAATCACTAGAAGAATTCTTAATTGAGTTGGGTTGTGACCCAAAATATGTTAAGGTGGCAGAAAGCTTAATTAAGAAAAAGAATGAAGACATAGCTACACTTAGAAAACAGTTGAAGTTGGCACCACTCATTCACCCTCAGACTGCTGAAGTAATAGAGAAGAAAAATGAAGATGAAATTATGGACTTAGTCCTTAAGTTAAATGATCAATTGAAAGAAACATAGAAAGAATTGGAGAAAGTAGTGCAGTCAAGGCAGAGTGAGTCGACCACATAGCCTCAAACTGTAGTACAAGTAGTTTCAACAGTAGTCCCTCCTACATTGGCAATTGTTTTAGCACCAAACATTCCTTTGGCAACAACTGCACCCATAGTGGCAATAGGTACATCATAGGCAGGTACATCAACATAGAGCACATAGGACTTAATTAAGTTAATGGAATAAATGAAGCTCCAAGTCACAGAACTCCAGAAAGTAAAAGAGAAATTCACTATTTTGGAGCAGAAATATGATATATCCAAGATGAAGTAGAAGAAATAAAGAAAAACAAAAGCATGATACAACAAATTAAAGCATTAGAGAAGGATCTATCATTTGAAAGCCTTTGACAGACATCAAGAAAATATTATGGACCAATATGATTGATTCCATCAATGATATTTGGCCATCAATTCAAATTATTTTTGAACAGATTGATTTAGTAAAATTTGCTCTTGAAGAAATTAAGAAGACCAGAGAAAAGCTGGGCATGAAACCTGAGGAAGCCATCAGATTAGTCAATTTTCTAAACAGTAAAAACATGCAAGAGTTAGAACAATTAGACATTGAGGATAGGGCTGCTACCATCCTCAAAATAAAGAAAGTGTTGACCAAAAAGAATCTAATGCAAGGCCTGGAACATAGATGCCAAAGCATGTAGGAAGATATAGATGAGTTCATGAAAAAATTTGACATCTTAAGAATGAAAGGACTCCCCAGTTCTTTAGTCATCAAGAATAAGTTAATGGTTCAGATGAGTACATTAATAAACTACATCAACATGCTAATAGTCAAGCTAGTTCTTCTTCAGCCAAGGCATTAACAAAAGGGAAAGTGTTGTACGCCGGTTTAGAGAACCTCTTTTTTATTGAACATGAAGTAAAGCACTTATTCCCAGTACAGCCCAATTTTGTAAAATATACAGAAGAAGATGAAATTTACAGGAAGCTGACAAAAACAAGAATACAAAAGGCTGATTGGTGGACCAACATGACTGACATCATATAAATTACTATGGTAAATAGTGAGGTAAATAGAAATATTTACCACAATAAATTCTGGTAAAAAGGGTGAATACTGGTGAACATGTAGAGAGTATCAGTTACAAGTGAAAGAGTATTAGTTAAAAAGAGAAAATTAGATGTCCAACATAGAGTTACTAAGACAACAGCAAGATGCAGATTCGTAGAGCATGCCTCTAACTCCTTCAACAAAAACAGGCACACCAAAAATTAGTTCACTATCTATCACTACATTCAAGACCATCTGTCTCTATATTTGTGTAAATAGATATTTTATTTTCAGAGAATAAATCTCATTTAGTTATGAGATATTTTGAGGTAAATTTTTTATAAATATTTCTTTATTCGAAGTATTAAAGGTGGATTCAAATACATTTTTATAGACATTTTTTTTCTGAATTGAAGTGTGTTGAGCTAATTTATGTAACTAAATTAACACAAGTATTTATTATCAATCTGGGTTTGTAAAACTTGGAGGCAAATCCACTATTTGTAAAGATCAAGTATAACCAAACTTTGAAAGATAAATGATTAAAAACTAAGAGAAAATATATCCTAAAACTCTTGATTCAATCAGCTTAAAAGAGGAAACATTGAAAGAGTTCTCGACTCAAGAAGTCCACTTTCACCTCAGTTATTACTTAATGAATTAGAGATTATAACCCAAAACTCAAGATGCATAAATTATACATGAAAAAGGCTCTCAACTTAAGAGACACTTAAAGTTTTCCATAATAGCTCATTCATCTCAAGATATAAATCTAAATGGAAACAAACTATTTGCATGTAAACAAAAGAGACTAACTCTAATTCACCATTTCATAGAGAGAATGCCCAACTTGAACACTTGTTTTCCAACTCAATTAGATGATGAATAAACCATTAACAAGAAATCAATCCATATCATAACCATGAGCATCTGAAATAGACTTGAAAACTAAAGCTATCATCAACCAGATTTGCAATGAAATAAAACTAGTTTAACTTGAAGTGCACCTGATGGAGTGGGGCCCTCCACCTTGCCTTGCACACATTATGAAGATGATATCAGAACTTTATATCAGTCAAACATCATGTATTGATCAGAAAATAAGAGTAACACAAGTTCCAACTTAAGTCTTCAAACCAAAAATATTACAGCATAAAAGTATCATATGTCAAGTGTGTTGAGCCATCAAAGTGTGGCTCTTAAATAAGGAGTTCATGAAACCAACAGATCTAAAATCACTCTAACAAACATATCTACTCTAATCCACCTATCCAAGTCGAATCCAACTCCCTCATCCCAAGAAATATGACTAATATCAGGGAATCCCAAAACAACCCTATTTAGATGGGATTTCTGGATGACTAGTCATGATTGAATAGCTCCAAAAAGGCATAATAAAGCTCGTTCTGTTGGAACCAAGTGTAGGTGGCTTGGTCCTAGTTCCCAAGCTTTCTATTCATGCATCCCATTCGTGCTGAAGTGGCCTGCATCCATATCAACGATGAAGTGATTACGGGAATTTCTGAAATTGCCAAAATTGCACTTAAAATCAAACTTTTATAAAAACTTTAGAAATTGACAAATTAAAGTTAAATACCTGATTAGACATCAAAGATTCATTAAAATGAAATGGATGAAGTGAAAATGAAGGATAAATGGATAGCTAGGTAAGTTTCTCAAAGAAAAATAAGATCAAAACTGAGGCCCAACATCTCTCCCGTGCTTATGATCAAGCATGTCCCCATGCTTGCTTGCTTCTCTTGGAACTTCTACCCTCTGAAGTGGATGATGTACCTGTTGTTGGTTCCCTGTTCAAACAATCAAATTCTGATTCCTGCCTTGCCTTCAACATTGCTGCCTTCACCTTTTGTTTTTCATATTTAGCTTGCCACATGTTTTTGTATTTCAACCATTTGAATGCCTGTTTGGAAAGAAATTCATTTCTCCTTTTCAACCTGCTTATTTCTTCTTGTAATTTTTCATTTGTTTTCATTAGCTTTGCATTGTCCTTTTTCTGTGCCTTATTCTCTAATTTTAATTTCTTTTCCACAATTTTGCTTATTTCTATCTGACCAGTTAAATCTTGGATTGTGGCCAAATTAATTTCTTTTTCAAAATCCTGGGTGGTTTTCATTAATGATTCTCCTGCATCATTATCATATATGGAATCCATTTCAAGGGGTTCTTGTGCTATATCCTGTTCTTCTGGTTTTCTAAGAGAATATGCTTCTACTTCTTTTTCAAAATCAATAGAATTCCTATTCCTAGAAACAGACATAACAAATGTTTCAGTTTCATGTATGGCCATGTTTTTGGCTCTTGTTCTTGGATATAGGGGAGAATTCATCATGCTTTTGTTTTCCTACTGTACTTTGTCCTGTATATCAATAAGCTGTTCAGTAAAATGATTTTTATGCATGAATTCTTTCCATTCTAGCCCCTTTGATTTCACCTGATGTTCCACTAAGATTTTGATTAGCCCTTGATGATATATCTGTGCTGCCCTTGGCTTATGCTCCTGTTTCACTGTCTCAATCATTTTCACAAGACTTTTGTATAGGAAATATGGCAAGTTAATTCTATCATCCCCTTTGATATGCTGCAGTAATCTAACATGATATAAATGAGCAATGTTATACTGATGATCACAAGTCAAGAATTTTTGAATAATCAAGACTAGTTCCCCCCATGGTTCATTGAACCACTCCCTGGGTATCGCTTTAGCTCTATCAAATGTGCCTTTTTGGTTCTTTTCTAGGAAGAAAGTCCATGCTTTCTCCTTGAAGTGTAATCCTTTATGATACTTTTCCCCTATCATGGGCAACTCTAAGGCTTTGGATAAGAACTCTTGAGTTACAGGGACACTGATTTCTCCTACTTGAGTTTGATCTTAGCTGAAATTATTGATGAAATCTTTAGTTATCTGCTCAGAATATCCATTAAACTTCTATAGAAATCCTATCATCCCCGACTGATACAATTTTTCTACAGTTGCCTCTCCCCAATTTTCTATGTGAAATCTTGGTTCTACCCGGTTTGTCATGATTTCTGTGAACCAGTCAATACAATCCTCTGCTGTTACTAACTTCATTTAACAAAAATTATGACTATTGTTTTTAAATGAAATTGTAGAAGCAACGAGGCTTACCTTCCCCCTTCTAACTCATCTTTATCTTCTTGACTCTATCTTCTTTAACCTCTGCTTTCTTTCCTCTGCACAAACTCTGTTTCAATTCCCTGTTTAAGGCAACCAATACCTGAATATCTTGTATCAATACACTGTTCTCTGTTTGTTTTTGTGAAAATTAAATACTCATGCGGCAATAACCATGTTTACTTAGCTAAAAATAACATGAGTTACTGTGTATTTAAACAAAAACTTGAAAAATGTTGGCTCTCGGCCTCATAACAGATCCTCAAAACATTCTTTGCCTAATCCCAAAGGAAAAAAATGACTATGTAATGCACAAATTGCTCTCGGCCTCTCAAGAAATCTCAACAAGATTTGACTGTAATGCAGCAAATTGCTCTGGTCTTTCAACAAATTCTCAAAAAAATGACTATATAAACTAGAAAATTACTCTCGGCCTCAATCCTTCTCATCAAGCATTTTTTATAAAAATATGACTGTGTAAATACTGCACACAGAGTTATAAGCCTAGAGGACTAATCACATGCGCTCGGCCTCATATTCCGTACTGCTTATAACAAATGTCAAAATTTTTAAAAAACCGCAGACTATGCAACCCTCGGCCTCAAGGCACGAACAATGCAAATTCGACATTCAACTAAGATTTACAGTCAATATAGCATATATGCAGGCAATCCCACGCATTTCAATGGCACAAATATATTAAAATTTTAATACATAGGCGCACAGTGAAGCATGAATGCATTTGACTTGTTTTGAATATACACCCTACAACATTCCTCTGTTTTTATTTGACAATCCTCTCAGCATATACCAATGCGCACTCGGTTTACAACCCATACACAACACTTCAACGATCTGATTATATGACAACACTTGGCAATTTAATATATCCTCTGCATATGACAAACATTCCATGGTATATGCGTTCCTCTGTTGGCAGCCAATGACAATTGCGCACAACAAATTCTTATTAACCATGCATATGACAGAGACTTGGCTCACGGAAAACAAATAAATGCAACAATGGTTTAACAACAGTGCTCATACATATAACAACCCTCGCGCTCAGCATTCAAACTACCTCTCCGCATTGGATGCATTAGATTCCTTATTTAACTCAAACTCCTCTATCGTGTTATGCATGCAACATGTAACTTTAAATGTTGGGCGATTACCATTGTTTTCACACCACAATCTACGCATAAATATCTGTTCAATCTTTCCCTACGTGCTGTAGACTGAGAGTTATCCCGGATTTAGAGTTACCTGGCTGTCACTGGCCGTGTGGGATGCAAACAAACACTCAAATCCCTCCTTCCTCGGTCAGTCAAATTGGTGTCAAACAATGAAATATTGTGAGTTAATGGCGAACTCATTCTTATCTACAATTGCCGAGCGAATAAACTCAAGTTCTTACCTTGTTTGTTTGCTAAACTCGGCTTCTTTGACTCAGATTTTGCCTTTAAAATCTCCCTCAACACACTCCTTTCTCCTTTTGCTATGTTTCGGCTCCCAACTCGACTTTCTAAGCTCTGGCAATGAGGAATGGTGGTTTGAACAGCGCAGGGAAGGTTAACTTATGACTGTTTCCTGACTCTACCCTGCGGTTCATTTGTTGGTATACATGGTTACATGGCCGTCCTCATTGACTCAGTCACCCGACTGAGTTATGAGGATGGCCGTATGGTTGTTTCAAATGCATACCCTCTGCCGTTCCATCAACCAATACCCACCGACGGCCAGAACACCGTGTCACCACCGTACCTTTGTGTTGGCCTGCGTGGTGCTTATGGTCTCTCATTCTCTTCATGGCTGCAATGTTTGTTGATTATGGCCACTTTCGTGCCCTTTACTACAATGATATTTGATTATTATCATTTTTATTACCTGGCCGCAGCACTGCTGTTTGATCGTTGTCATATGGCGTGTGCATAACTGTGCTGCAAACTATTCCTTTCATTCCATACGATTTACGCACAAAGCTTATGGTTTAACTGTATAACCTTTGCACTCTGCAATGTTATATCATAGTTATGTCCATAACTTTGTTTAAATAACATCCTTTCCTACTATCGTATTGGAATGCTTACGGTTTGGTGCTTTTGAAATATATATATGCCATAACTTGTAATATATATGCCATACCATAGTTTCACTCACCATTGTATTTGAATGCTTATGGCCTCCACTTGCATCATTACATTGCCCGTGGCCTTTTATCACTATGTTATATGCTTTTGATTGTTTGGATATGCGCATTAGGTTATATATGTATATCTCCATATTATATGCGCAATACTTTTATACCCAATACCTTTGATATATGCGCATACTATATTCTTTTTGCAACATTATTAGGTTATGCACATTTGAAATAACTTTAGCGCCTTATAACCTATGATGTATATGTTCAAATGCTTTAATAACTTTAGCGCATACTTTTATAACATAGCTTTTATAATTTTAAAATAACCATTGGGGTCATGTTTTAAAATTATAATCATTCTAATGCTCTGAGTTCATGTGCAGGTGAAAAGAGTGGTCCCAGTTTGATCCTTTTCCATTTAAGGAAAATACCTAGGGAAATTTATGTGAATGAAATGGAATATGAATAGGGAATGTGGGGAATCTATTGGGAATGAATATCAATGAATATTTGCAGATACTAACTTCAATTAAATCAAAACTAGAAGTTTCTAAAAAAAAATTGAATTTCAAGCACAAAATGGCTTATGAATATACTCCCTTGCTGTTGTTTGTACAGGTGGAATGTTGAATGCTGTTTGTACAGGTGGAATTGAATCCAAAATGTTTTGGATAGATGAAAAGTAGACTTTTATTACTGCTTCTTGTTCACTATACTCCCTTGTTGAATTGTTCAGGTCCCTTTGAATAATGTTTTCCTTTCAGGTCCCTCTGCAATGCTTCTGGAATGATTTGATCTGCTGCAACTAGTTTGCTTCAGGTCCCTTTGCAATACTATTTCATCCCAGGTCCCTCTACAATGCTTCTGGTATATTGTGTCGGCTCTGATCTGGTTCTGTTGCAACAAGTTTGCTTCAGGTCCCTTCTGCAATAATGTTTCAGCTAAGGTCCCTTCTGGTTCTGCTGCAACAAATTTGCTTGAGGTCCAAAGTGGACAACACAATCCCTTAGCTGTGGCAGCTAAAAGCTTGTTACAAGACTCTCCCTTGTTGAATTTTTGACTTGTCCTCAAGTCAATTGTGGAAAGGTCCTGCATTGAAATTGTGTGAGAATAGTAAAACAAGAATATAGAATTCATAAAGTCCAGGTTTCCCTGGTTTTCCCCTATGAATTCAAGTTTGCTTGATGCCAGTTGCCTGGTTTTCACCAGCAAACCATTTATTTTTTATGTTTTGGTTTTTCATATATTTTTTCCTTTTTTTTGTGTTTTTTTTTTTTTATATACATTTTTTTACTATTTTTTATTCTTTTTCTGAACTGGAAGATGGGAAAGCCATAATTTCCAGTCCTGAGTCTTCTAGCAGTTGTTTCATGAATGTCTCTTTACTAATAGGCTGATGATAAACTTTCAGCCTATGACCATTTACAACAAATGAGGTCGGGTCCTGGTCAATGGTCTTTATCTTCACTGCTCCGTTATCAAAGATCTCCTCGATTTCATATGGCCCTAGCCAGTGTGTTGTAAACTTTGCTTTGAAATCCTTGAATTTGGAGTCAAATAATAAGGCCCAGTCTCCCTTCTGAAATGTCTTGGTTTTGATGTATCTATCATGCCATTTCATTCTTTGTTGTTGTACTAATGTTGTCTGTTCAATTGCTTGTTGACGATGTTCATCCAATTGATTCAGTTCCATGATCCTTCATTGTTGTGCTTCAGTCAAGTCTATGCCCAATTCAGCTACTAGTCTATATGTTTGTATCTGGAACTCGATAGGCAATAAGGCTTCTTTCCCATAGACTAACTGGTATGGACTAAAACCAGTTGTATTCTTCCATGTGATCCTGTAGGCCCATAATGCATCCTTTAACTTTTCAGACCAATCTTTCCTATTTAGCTGCACCGTCTTAGTCATGATATTTCCTAAGACCTTGTTTGTGGACTCTACCTGACCATTTTCTTGAGGGTGATATGGAGTAGACTTTCTGTGCTTTATCTTATATTTCTCTGCCAGATCCCACACTAACTTTGAGGTAAACTGCGTTCCTTGATCTGTCACTATTTGTCTTGGTACTCCATATCTTACAAAAATTTCTTCAAAGAGGAAGGTAACCACTGTGTCCTCTGTCGCTCTGCTCACTGCTTTGGCTTCCACCCATTTTGTTACATAATCCGTGCATACTAGAATGTATCTTTTTCCATTTGACGGTGGATTAATGGGTCCAACAAAGTCAAGTGCCCACTGTTCAAATGGCTCAATGAGGACTTGTGGCTTGAGCGGCATTTCATCTGACATGATGGGTCTCCCTATTCTTTGGCAGTTGTCACACTGCTTGACATATGCCTTAGAATCCTTGAAGACAGATGGCCAGTAATAGCCCAGTTGCAGCACTTTATATGTTGTTCGTTTGTCTGCAAAATGACCACCACATGGTTCGTCATGACATGCCCTGAGTATATCCAGTATTTCATCTTCACGCACACACTTTCTAATCATTAGATCTGAACCAGTATAAAAAAAATCACCATTCACCCAGCTATATCTAGAACTTTCTCTAACAATTTTCTTTCTTTGCTTGCTTGTAAATTGAGTTAGAAATTTTCCAGATGACAAGTAATTTGCAATATCTGCAAACCAAGGGGTTTTTACTGTTATGGCAAACAGATTTTCATCAGGGAAGTTGTCTATGACAGGATTTGGGTCTTCTGGTGATTGGATGCGGGACAGAAAGTCAGCCACCTGGTTTTCTTTGCCTGGCCAGTCTTGGATTGTAATGTTAAATCCTTGCAATAACAGGAGCCATCTTGTAATTCGTCCATTAGTGATGGGTTTGGTCATCAAGTATTTTATTACTGAATGATCTGTGTGAATAAAAACTTGATATCCTGTTATGTAATGCCTGAATTTGTTTACTGTATGTATAACGGCTAACATTTCTTTTTCAGTGACTGTATAGTTTTTTTCTGCAGGTGTCAAAATTTTACTGATAAAGTATATTGCATAGTTGAACAGGTTTTCTTTCTGTCCCAAAGAGGCACCTATTGATGTATCTGATGCGTCAGTGGAAATATGAAATGGCAAAGACCAATTTGGCCCACGAAGTATGGGTGCCACTGACAGTTTGTCTTTTAAAATTTGAAAGGCATTTTGATAGCTAGTTGTCCATTGAAATTCAACATCTCATGCTAACAGTTTAAACAGAGGTTGTGCTATTTTACTAAAGTTTTCAATAAATCGTCTGTAATATCCTGCATAGCCCAAGAAACTTATTACCTCCTTTTGTGTTGTAGGTGGAATCAAGTTAACCAGGACTTGGATTTTGGCTGGATCCACCTTTATTCCTGAAGCAGAAATATGGTGGCCTAGAACTATACCCTCTGTTAACATCATATAGCATTTTTTGTTACTTAATGACAGATTTGTTTCTATACATATTTTCAAGACTTTTTCAAGGTTGTTGAGGCAGTCATCATAGGTATTTCCATAAACCGTGAAGTCATCCATATACACTTCTATTCCCGCCTGTCATGCGGGTGACCCGGGTTCGATCCCCGGCAATGACGCCAAAATGTTGAGCTAATTTATGTAACTAAATTAACACAAGTATTTATTATCAATCCGGTTTTGTAAAACTTGGAGGCAAATCCACTATTTGTGAAGATCAAGTATAACCAAACTTTGAAAGATAAATGATTAATAACTAAGAGAAAATATATCCTAAAACTCTTGATTCAATCAGCTTAAAAGAGGAAACATTAAAAGAGTTCTTGACTCAAGAAGTCTACTTTCACCTCAGTTATTACTTAATGAATTGGAGATTATAACCAAAAACTCAAGATGCATAAATTATACATGAAAAAGGCTCTTAACTTAAGAGACACTTAAAGTTTTCCATAATAACTCATTCATCTCAAGATATAAATCTAAATGGAAACAAACTATTTTGCATGTAAACAAAAGAGACTAACTCTAATTCACCATTTCATAGAGAGAATGCCCAACTTGAACACTTGTTTTCCAACTCAATTAGATGATGAATAAACCATTAACAAATGAAATCAATCGCTATTCATAACCATGATGCAATCTGAAATAAGACTTTGAAAAACTAAAGCTATCATCAACCAGATTTGCAATGAAATAAAACTAGTTTAACTTGGAAGTGCACTTAGCTTGGAGTGGGGGCCCTCCACCCTTGCCTTGCACACTTATGAAGATGATATCAGAAGCTTTATATCAGTCAAACATCCATGTATTGATCAGCAAAATAAGAGTAACACAAGTCTCCAACTTAAGTCTTCAAACCAAAAATATTACAGCATAAAAGTATCATATGTCAAGTGTGTTGAGCCATCAAAGTGTGGCTCTTAAATAAGGAGTTCATGAAACCAACTGATCCAAAATCACTCTAACAAACATATCTACTCTAATCCACCTATCTAAGTCGAATCCAACTCCCTCATCCCAAGAAATATGACTAATATCAGGGAATCCCAAAACAACCCTATTTAGATGGGATTTCTGGATGACTTGTCATGATTGACTAGCTCCAAAAAGGCATAATAAAGCTCGTTCTGTTGGAACCAAGTGTAGGTGGCTTGGTCCTAGTTCCCAAGCTTTCTATTCATGCATCCCATTCGTGCTGAAGTGGTCTGCATCCATATCAACCATGAAGTGATTACGGGAATTTCTGAAATTGCCAAAATTGCACTTAAAATCAAACTTCTATAAAAACTTTAGAAATTGACAAATTAAAGTTAAATACCTGATTAGACATCAAATATTAATTAAAATGAAATGGATGAAGTGAAAATTAAGGATAAATGGATAGCTAGGTAAGTTTCTCAAAGCAAAATAAGATCAAAACTGAGGCCCAACAAAGTGCTATTGTACCAAGACTTGTATGGCTTGCCGGATCAAGGAATAAAGTAAACACTGTTCACAGGATACTTGTGTCAAACAGAAATCAAATAAGTATTTTATATCTCTTGTTTATCATTGATTTTCCTTTGTTTATTAATAATCATAGGTGTTTTCATGAAACCTGAATGATAAACAAGTAATGATTTTTTAGAAATTGTTGTACTGCACTTTGTTTTAAACTATTTATCTTCTCAATTCTTTCTGCTAGACTATCATAGTTAGGGAATTCTTGAATGCTCCCTGGCTTTGTAGTTTATCCCTTTGGTCTAATTGAAGAAAGGATTCTTAATTTCCCTTTGTTGATAGGCATCTTCTTTTCCTCATTTTGACCTCGGTTAAAGGATTCTTGATTGCCCTTTCTCCCTGGTTAAGACCATTTCATCCATCTGAAACTGACATTTTCCTTTTCTTTTACTACCTTTCCCTGTGAGTTTTCCCTTTAGTAAATGATATGATCTAGTTAAGCTAATATTCGATTGACTCCATAGCCCAATGGCTTGAAGGCCTTACTCTTTCCATTTGTTCCCAGAATTCCACCACCCAACCAAAAATCCCCTACAAGCTTTCATAGCTGGCCTAATATCTCACAAAACAAAGCTAAATCATAAAGAGAGAGCCCTCTCTGACTACAGATTGGCTAGATTTTGTACTTGGTTTGTGGTTAAATCGGAGTGTCCCTTCTTTTGATAACTTCTAAGAGAAAATCTGAGTGATAACATAATCTAAATGGTGCAACTAAGAAAATACTTGTCAAACCCAAAATAAATGAAAAAAATATTAAAATGGTTATGATTCAAGAAACTAAATGTGGAGATACACAAATCAATAGAGTTTCAAATATAGTTTGGAAAGGATTCCAAATCACTGGTGCTAGATGCATGTGGAGCTTTGAGAGAAGTAGCCATTCTATGGAATCTGAATGAACTCACAATATCTCACTTTAGTGCTACTGAAAGAACCTTGAAAAAGAATTTCAAATAACATAAGTTTCTTCCTTTGGTTTCATAAAGAGTGTTTATGGACATAGCATCTATAATGATAAAATTAGCTTCATAAAAAATATGTAGTATATTCATCACTTAATAAAGGACTCTTCTTGGATATTAGGAGGGTATTTTAATTTAGTAAAATATCTAGATGAAAAGAAGTGAGGCCTAATACAACGTGACAAAGATTCTATCCACTTCATAGTAAAGGTATGTGATATAAAATAGGTCAACTAGTAAATGTCCAATGGTGTCTACAAATGGAATAACTGCAGGGGGGAGAAGCCCAGATCTCCACTAGATTGGATTGATTTCTATTATGGGAATCATTAATTCTCTCTAGAATGTCGTTGGAAACTTCAATCCTTCTAATTTATGGCTCAAATTTCTAGCCAATAGTGTTAAATATGGATTGCAAAGGAGGCCCCATAAACACGTCCTTCAAATTCAAATGTTTTTGGATACATTATCACTCATTCAAGGAGAACATCAAGAATTGATGCAAGGGAGAATCCATTCTAGATGGATACCCCATGTACAAGTTTCACCTTAAGTTAAAACACAAGAAAAATAAGATGAAGATCTAGAATAAAAAACAATTTTGAAACATCCATATGGAAAAAAAAACTAGTAAAGGATATGGAGGAGGTGCAAAAATAAATAATAATGGTAGGGAGAATTGAGAAACTTATCCACAAAGAAACTACCACTCAAGATAAATTGAAAGAAACCATTATTTAAGAAGAGATTCCCTCGAAGAAAAAATAGATAAATGAAGGAGAAAGAAATTCTAAATTCTTTCATAAATAAATGATACAACACTGTCAAAAATTAAAATCTCCCGCATAAAATCTCAGTTAGGGTAAAAGTTTAAAATCATCAATATATGGAGTAAGCATTGGTATATAAATTTAAAAATATTCTAATTTATCCTTAGAAAGATTGCAAGTGATCATTAATAATAATTACTCAAAATAACCCTTCAGTCATCACTCCCGAAAGAAACTACACTTTACTAACGGAAATCAGGCATTCAACAACGATATTTTATTCTTAAGGAACGCAATGATTTCCCATATAGTCTCATCTGAAATAGACACTTCATTCATTTTTTTAATAAAAATTTCCACCTTGGTATAAATATTATAACTCATAATAGGAAAAATAAAACTTTTGTAACAATGGTTAGAACAACGAAGTCAAAATGAAGTATTTCTGATATTAGTTTCCAACTTGTCCCACCAGTAATGTCTTTAAATAGTTATTGATAATTCCTTTTCTTTTCGAGAGTATTCGCATAGATATGATCCACATAGTTCCAAACACCTTAGGTCTATGGGGAGCCAATCGTAATTTGATAGCTTTACTGAAATGACCTCTGAATTCTTGAGAAAATACCTTGATTTCCCTACATTTATAAGGTACATATATCAAGTTTCTTTTACACTTTACGGAAATTAATTCCAGAATGGAATAAGTCCTAACATTGATGTTCAAAAGCCTTAAATTTTCCATTGATTATTTTCCATTGATTGGGTAGTGAGCTTCATGACTTCTTCAACTACGTCAACCTTGTTACTAAGATAATGCCATGAATTCTTAATAATAAAACTTAAACATCTTTCTAAAGTTTCAACATTTGTTAAAATATAAGTAAAATGATCCTTAAGCTTTTTTATGATTGTTTCATCTAACCATGCAATGTCTAAGTCCTTCCAACAATATATCAATTTTGTAAACAAATGGATCATATGGTTATAAATGTAAATGCAAAAGAAATCTTATTCATTTGAATAATTTGTTGAATATTTATGATTGTTCCCTTGATCATATTCTAGTTATACCTTGCTATAGTTAAATTGTATTTTTATATTTCAATGATGTGATTATTTTAATCCTATGTGTATCTAAACAATTGTTTTTCAAAAATTGGTATAGAATATGAAGACTTACATGGAAGGCTTCATGTTGTTGAAGATATATAGTTAAAAGTGTTTTATTTTTTAACATCCTCATAATGATATTTTTATTTTGTAACATACATCCCCGAAATTTTTTTAATCTCAATTAATCTTGCCCCATCGTTCCTTTTTTTGTAATTTAATGGTATTACTATTATTTCAATTACTTCATAATTCTATGGTTCTAATCGTTAAACATTCACTTTATTTTATAATTAAGTTATAGGTGGAATCCATTATGTTAATATGTTAATTCTACCACTAAAGTGTTTTCCTTACCTCCTCTCAGATAAACATTAATATAATATAAAAATTCATCAATTCATATCTCATTCATATGGTATTCAAATAGATTATAATTATAACTACAATAGGGGTTCTTAACCTTTGTTTTTTCATCGAGTTTCAACATTACATTCTATTGTTGGATAATGAATTAAATATTGCAATGCCTGTGTTTCATTTACCCTACCTATGTGGCGATTTTTGGTGTATACCTCTTCTGAGCTCTTTAGATGATAAAGTTGTTTCACATCCATTGAACATACGGATTTCATTTTATTGGGATTCAACCCATCCTTCGGATATATGGTTCTAATTTATAGGGTTAGAATGGATGGATATGGTGGGATTTTGTGGTTATGGTAATAACCACCTCCTCCCCAAAGTGACAATCTGTCTCATTTGGCTCATGTGGGTTTCACGGCATGGCTCTACAGCTAGAGGTTTATGTGGATTTCACTCATTAATTAAACTTCTATGTTTTGTAATTTTGAGCAGCCTTGGAAAGTTAACTCTCCTCTCACCTAATCCAAGGCCCTAATAAACCTAAACTTGTTGGTGTATTCTGATGACAACATAAAAGTTCTAGCTTATTTTAATTAATCACTTAATTTTAATTGTTTTTCTTGAAATCAAGGGTAAATATGGGAGTGAAACCAATAATGTTTGTATGATGCAACAAAAATTAATGAAGAACGAATTACATGAATGCAGTCATTTTTTCTTTTATGAAAAGAGATCTCTATACGAGTTCTACAAAACTTCTACAAAGAAAGGTACTTGTTCTCTTCTTTTCTTGAAACACACTTCACACACCCAAAAACTAAATGACTATGAATGCATTAACAATGCAAACTACCCTAATGCAAGATATAATGGAGATGTAAGATCCTAAATAACACTCAAAAAGAAAAAGCAATTGGTTATAACTAACAATGAGCCAACTTAAGTACCGAAGAGGATACAAATTTTTAACACAAAATTCTCTCCAAACAAGAAGGACAAATTGAAAAAGATCACAATGTACTTTCAACAACAAAAAGAAACCATAACCAAACTTGGCAAAAGAAAAACAAAAACAAAGTTTTTGAGATATTTTCTTTTTTAAAGATGCAACCAAAACAACTTTTTGAAATCACCAAAATGCTACCAAAACTCAAAAGATCAGAAAAAGAGCACAAGGAGTCTTTGCAAGTTACAAACTTGAAAATGAATAAAAACTTTAGAAAAAATACTTCAACTTATACAAAATGACCCAAATAGCTACAAAGAGTTTGACAAACTAACCAAGAGGCCAGGAAAGAAATACTTGCAAATTCATCAAAAAGACTTTCAAAAAGCAAGAAAAGCTATGAGGCCACAAAGAAAAGGAGAGAAAAGAAAGTAAATTTGAAATATGGGCTTGACACTAAAGCTCAAAACAATCTCATGATCTGGAGGACCAGAACAATTAAGAACTTCAGGACGAAGTTGTTAGGTAAACTTGACTCAGGATAGAGTCAAAAGTTGACGAGGTTAAATAGTGATGGTTTTGGGGCACATGGTATTGTGCACCCATGGTATTCTTCCCGTGGTATTATATGTAATGGAGCCTATAAAAGGCTGGAAGGACTTCATTGTAATGCATGGCCTGGAGGTGAGCGGTGAAGGCTCACTTGGCCGGATTGGCCAGGGTTTTGGCCAGGGATAATGAAATTTCATTATGATTGGGTTTTTCCCTGGATTTGGGGTTTTCCCGGATAAACATGTGTATTTATGTGTTTATGGTTATTGCTGGTTAATTTTATATTTATTCCTCTCGGTAATTAATTTATGTTCTTGGGTAAATTCCTTAACAACCCAAATCATCTAGGAGTTCAACTATAGATACATTAGTATGAAAACAACAATAATGAGGTTGGACATGCACATAAAGCTTGAGGATGGCTTACAAGTAGCCACTGCATATAGGTTGTCCTAGTGACATTTATTGTTCTTAGATTTGCAGATAATAATACCTTCTAATGATGGTATTTATCAACAACTACATCTCCATTACCTCCACACACAGTGATCCCTAACAATACAGTTAAAACAAACAACAACTCACTTCGAGCCTTAGCCTTGAAAGTCCCAAAGTAAAGTAAGGCACTGGGTAGAATGCAAATGAAGGGATGAATGAACATATGTGATGAAACAGACCTTCCCTATGAGTGAAAGTGTCAAATATGCTTCCCTTCCAGCCATCTTCTGCTGTAGCTCCTTCATACTGTAGAAAGCCAAATGTTATTTTGCAAAGAAACACGCTAGAGAGTATTCCATATGGGCACAAACTGGAATTGAGTTTGCCATGGCAGAATTAGCACTACCGGGTAGTTTCAAAGTCGTGGAGACAAAAAGAGTTCAGAGGGCATGAGGAGGGGTTCGTAAGGACAGAGGTGACCACCTAGAGAAACAGTGTGAATACTGTGTTGCCCTGGGGAAGGTTATCTGGGGCTGCCTTGGGGAAGGTTATCTGGAGCTGGCTTGGTGCCAGTGGAAACCTCCCTGCCAGAGAGAAAATCTGACTTTTTGGGCTGGACTACGGTTTTGAGCCCTGAGAAGTAACCTATGAGATTTTACTCTCAACAACTGTAACAAAAGGAGGACACTCGGGGGGAACTTGGACGTGATTGCCATTGCCAGTTCCATAGGTTGGGAGGTGTGGTCCTATCTCGAATTCACTTTCTTGGAATATTGTGAATGCATTAGATAAGTAATTATGTTTATGATATGCTTTTGAGAATCCAACAGATAAGAATAAGTAATTCCCTTTAGGTTATGCGTCTCAGAATGCATCAGATAAGAAAAAGTAGTTTTGTTTATGTTATGAGAATGCATTAGATAAGCCAAATAATACTGCTTATGATATGTTGCTGAGAGCGCAATAGATAAGTAAAGAATACAGCTTAAGTAAGAAAAGATTGCTTTTGTTATGTACGTATGAATTAAACATGTAACTGGGACAACAAGTGGTATATGTAAGACTTACACAATACTTATTTGAGTATGCATTCTTGGACAAATAAATTGTGCAATAGATAAGTAAAGAATACAGCTTAAGTAAGAAAACATTGCTTTTATATAGATAAGTAAATAATACAGCTTAAGTAAGAAAACATCGCTTTTATTATGTACCTATGAATTAAAGATGTAATTGGGACAACAAGTGGTATATGTAAGAATTACATAGTACTTATTTGAGTATGCATTCTTGGAAAAATAAATTTTACAAATTGATAGAGCATACTGTGAGATATACCTGTGTAACAGGATTGAAACGGTAATGTTATTCAACCCATAGTCAACAAAGACACTGTGACTCATAAACTAAAGTAAAGGGAGGAAATGAACCATGTTCATAATGCCAATACACTGGTATGAAGGTAAGTGAGGTATTAAAATACCTATCCTCCCGCCACGGTAACATGTTCAGGTAGATTGACCCTATTGGGGAAGAAACCCTAATTTCAAAGAAAGAGTTCCATTGGGGAAACTGGGAAATCTGCGCTGTAAAAATTATATACAGCAAGCAAATGCAAATAATAGTATTTGTCAAAACGATAAGAATGAAACCCATAACCCTGTTTATTTATAGAATGAACTATAAAGAGAGATATCAGCAATCTTATTCATTAACTGGAAATGAGTAAACCTGTGAAACACCGAGGAGATGTAAGAGCATGACAACCCCATTTTGTCCCGACATAAATACATTTTTTTAAAAATACATACAATTGCTGAAAGGGTGAAAAGATGTTCCAGAACTTAATTAGGCATTGAACTGAATTACCAAACTTGTCAGCGTTACATCAACGTGTTACAATTTTAAGATTCGATTAATTATTTTTTATTCTTGCCTCAATACAATTTTCTTCCACAGAGATTGATGACGCTTTACCTTTTCGGTTCAATTGTAATTTTAGATTCAATTAATTGTCTTTTATTCTTGCTTCCTTCTTGCTTCAACTGCAGTAATCTTTCCAATACTTTTGCATACCTTTTCTTCCCATTCGTATTTTTGTTGCTCTCTATTTGTTTTTTTATTCCAACCATATTTTCCTGGCTATCAATGGCTGTGGTTGTGGAGAAGTACTTTGATTCATCTACATTTGGGCATTTTTTAGGCATATTTTGTTCGATTTTGGTTGTGATCCTCCTTTGCTGGTAGAGCAACAATAAAACAACTTTTTCTGGTTACATCGAGGAATATTTTGCAATTTTTCCTACTTAAAACTCTTCTCTATCTTTCAAAAGTCGTTTCCTTGATTCTTTTGGAATGTCGCTTGATATATGTTTATATATATAATTGCATTTACATGGCCATTTTAGCTAGATATGGCCAAGTAACAAGTCTGTGAGAGGACTCTCAATCTCTTCTTCAAATTGAAAGTACGATAATAAGGTCAGAGGTGACTCTTATTTAAAGATTGCTACTATTTCTTTTACACCCAACTGGAAAGGAACAATAGGTAGGACAGTGAAGATGGAGCCACCAAAGGAAAAGTCGATGAGCCATTTTAAAGTTTTGTCGATGCACAGTACTTCTTTGAGGTTGCATTCTTGGACAAATAAATTGTATAAATTGATAGAGCATACTGTGAGATATACCTGTCTAACAGGATTGAAATTTTAATGTAATTCTCCCATTATCAATAGAGACACTGTGAGTGATAAACTAAAGTAAAGGGAGTAAATGAACCATGTTCATAGTGCCAATACACTGGTCTGAGGGTAAGTGAGGTATTAAAATACCTATCCTCCTGTCAGGGTAACCTGTTCAGGTAGATTGACCCTATTGGGGAAGAAACCCCAATTTTAAAGAAAGAGTTCCATTGAGGAAACTGGGAAATCTCCGCTGTAGATATTATATACAGCAAGCAAATGCAAATAACAGTATTCGTCAAAATGATAAGAATGAAACCCATAACCCTGTTTATTTATAGAATGAACTATAAAGAGAGATATTAGCAATCTTATTCATTAACTGGAAATGAGTAAACTTGTGAAACACCGAGGAGATGTAAGAGCATGACAACCCCATTTCGTCCAGACATAAATACATGTTTTAAAAAAGACTAATACAATTGCTGAAAGGGTGAAAAGATGATCCAGAACTTAATTAGGCATTGAACTGAATGAATATTATTACTATGCTGGGAGTGATCTTAGGGACATCCATTTCAGAGGGAAATGCCTTACGGCGTAATTAGTTAGTTATAAAATTTTAATTTAATTATTAGATGAATAGTAAAAATTAATTTTTTAATTTTTTTTGAATAATAATAACTATAGAAGTAAGATTTATTCAAAATAATTATGTTTTTATTTTTTAATTAAATTGATAATAAAAAAATGTTATATGCAAGTGCCATATAATGTAGTTATGGTATTTTGGTATGGTCATTAATAAGACATAATAACAAAGCCTAATGAAAAATAAGAATTTCTATAAAAAAATAATGAGATATAATTAAAAATCTTGTAAATCATTTTTTCTCCACACTATATATATATATAATAAAATTATATATATAATTAATAATAATAAGAAGTTAACTTAAAATTATTAATTAATTAATTTTTTAAATTTGCTTATAATTATGCTGATAGGCATTCCTTTTGAATCACTTCACCTGACATTTTTGTCTACCCTTTGTATATGTCAGAGACATCTATCCAATAACTCTACATCTGTTCATTTTGCCTCTATCATGACATATGTCTCGTGGTCTCAGGAAAGTTTGTGGTAATTACATAAAATAAGCTTGAGGTAATGATATCGTGGGTAATGCAAAGGATATGTCTATACTTAATGTAACTAACGCCCTACAAAGTACGAGTAAGTTCATGTTAATTTGCATCAACAAGAGCTCCTTAGAGAGATTTGAACTCCACCTTATTCTCTACTTTTTTATTGGATCTGGGCTACTATGATAACTATGTGTGCATCCTTAGAAAGAGGAGACTACAAGTGAGCTTCACCATGGCCAACCAGTGGAGAGTTGGAAACTAGCATGGGTTGAAATATCAACTCAGACTACCTTGATGGTTGTCACTCTTCATGGAATTTATTTGAATAGTCAGCTGGAGCGCCATTTAAACCTTGATAGAGTCCTTTAAGGTTAATATCAAATTTAATTTTCTTTAGGATGGAGAGTTGGCTTACTTGCAGAGTGTCGTTCCTACTTAACTGTGCATTTACAATCAACATGTCATAAAGAATGTGGCAACAATGAACATGTTAGAGCTGCAAATTGTTATATTTAAAGTGTTGGTATGATTGGAACTGCTTCAAAATGTGGCGACTCATGGGTGGGTAAGAGGGGATTTCCCCTCAAGAATCAAGGATATGCATTCACATGCTCATGACCAATACCAAGGAAGATCAAAAAATGGACCTTGGCACAACTCATTGAACTCCCCGACCAAAACAAGAGTATTTCTAGCTCTAGCAATGAGATTCATCTTATGAGTAGATTTAATCCCTGACACATACATAACAAGATTCATTGGAGCAACAATATGTTTTTAGGGTTGGGGGTTAAATTGATTAAGTAGTTGAAGTTGGATTTTTCTTCCAGGGTTTCATTATTGACAAGGAAATTTCTTGATAAGATTAAATGGAACATGGACTTTACTGAACCAGATTTGTTGTGACCATTTGAACATATTTAAAGATACTACTTCAATGTCAGTTATTTATATCCATTATATATATTTTCTTGAATAACATAAACTTACTGCCTTTATCATATAACCATTATATATATTTTCTTGAATAACAGAAAAATGTTGCCTTTGTCATGTCAAATTGCGATGCTTCTATATAAGCACGTTTCTGGGTTGATATCTAAATTGTTCCATTTATTTGTATTTGGAAAGTGAATTGATATCGAATGGGTTTCCCAATGAGAATAAAATTAGAGTGGATGCATTAGGAAGTTTAACACGATTCAAATTTTAAAATTTAAAATATATTTGGATTGTGCATTTGATTGGTTCATGTTTTAATTGCATCACATCCACATAACCAAAGTAGTGGAGCAACTGATCATAGGAACATCGATAATATGCAAGCTAATAGTATGGTATGCAACACATTAACCTGACATGCCTTTCCAATTAAAAATATAAGACTTCCTAGACCAACATGTTCTGTATGACTTCTAGCTGCGTGGTTTTCAATACATATATAGATTCCATATGTCAAAAATTCAAATGTTGGAGAGGGTTGGAATGGAGCAACTTGTATATTAAGGTTTTCTCCATCATCATGAAGTTCAAGCATATGAAGGTTGGAGGAGAGAGGAGGTAAAATATAAAGTCAACTTGTGGCCCAAGCTTTTGAGGACAAAGATCTTGAGCTGACCGCCCCAAAGCAAAAACAAGCTTTATAGGTCTTCAATAAGCTTTAATTTTTGGAGAGTTGTATTGTGGCATGATCAGTTGTTGTGAAATATCTTGTGCATAAAATGAGTGTGAGGCATCTCAAAGGAATGGTAAACAACTATAAAAAATATCATGCTCATGGAAATTAAATGTTAGTTTTGCAGTCATTTTTTTTAACAAATACCATGCTCATGGAGATTGAATGTTGGTTTTGTAGTCATTTTTTTTAAGTATTTAATTATATGTATAGTAAATATGAGTAGAACAGGACAATGACAAAATGTGTAATGCAATCTATTTATGAGTTTCTTTCTTATCTAGACCTAACAAATAGTATAACTCTAAACTAGTGTATTTTATCTTTTGAAAATAGTCCTCAGATTGGAAATGTGGCCTACAATATAAATTATATGATCCATTTTGTTAGAGTCATCTTTGATAGGATGTCTCAAACATGAATTTTAAAGGAAGTAACAATTTTATGGATAAACCATTGGAAAAGGGATATTCAAGATATATCATGCCAATCATGATATTTCACAACAACTTTTTTCAATCTTATTATCGAAAATAAGTACAATTGTTTTTCTTAATTGTAAAGAAATAAATCCTGGTAGGAGTTTTACCAAGGTATGTTGAGTTCCCTAGAATAGCTTGAACTAATGTTTAATATGGAAAGAGGTTCTCATAGAGAATCCGGATTCTCTCCATCTCGAAAATATGCTTTATACATACAAGCATCCTCCTACCAGAGGATTCTTAAATTGGTGATGTAATGCTCAATAAATAAGGCTTAAGAATTGGTCAAAAAAAACTAGGGAAACATTGTATGCACTCTTCTCACACTTGTAGAGCTTTTGCAATTATCTCAACTCATCAAACTGCCACTTCAGTACCTTATCACAGAGGAGTTAGGTCTTCGAATATGCAACCTCTTCATTGTTGGGTTTGTTACCACTCAATCACATTCGTTTTTTTTAACAAATCACCCCTTCCATCCAATGTAATTCTTAGAAGTTTAAATTGGGTAACATAACCAAAAGACAATGGCCAACATATTTAGCCTTTACAAGCCAAAACATTATAAATATAAAGAAAAACCAAGAGAAGGGTTTACATCTCACATTCAAAAACAAGTTGGAATCTTTTATACAACCTGAAGATGATTATGGAAAATCATAAACTAAAATGTTGTATTACAGTCCCATATTGTGCATAAGCTTAAAAGTTTTCCAAATCTATATTGTACCATGAATTGTAATCATGTTATCTTGCCAACATGTACTTCATGTTGCTTCTTTATATTTGGCACTATGTCAATAGTAACGTCAACCTCGATATTTTTCCAAAAGCATCAACACACAAATTAAATGAATCATTTCATAATTTTCATAAGAAATAGCAAAAAGAACAACCACAATTATATTAAAAGGAATACCATGAGTAGTCTTCATTTAGTAAGCAAAACTTTACCATACTAGTAAGCAACTTGCAAATTGATTAATTGTGGGGTGGGTGATAGCTTTTATGGTTGCAATTGCTTCTAGTGCACCAATAACAACAATACAACAGAAACATATGTATGCAGCAAAAAGAATGGCACAACATTTAGAGAAAATAGAAATCATTTATAAAAAGGTTAAATGTACTCGTTGAAATGCTTGTTGTTAAAGGTTGTATATACTTTTTGAAATTCATTTTGATGAATTTCAAACTTGTTTAAATTCATTTTGATGAATTTGAAAGTACATAGAAATTGCATTGTCTATATTGAGTGGTGTTATTTTATAGTTTTGTAATTTCTTCAATATTGAATATGAAGTTGATACGCATGGAAAAAACATTTCAATCATTATTTTAAATAAATATTTCAATATCTGTGTGTCTATCTTTCAACATGAAAGTGTTAGTGTGAAACACACACACACATAAGAATAAGCCTAAATACATGTTAACTCCAAATCTATCATACACAAGGATCAAATAACTTTAGGGGAACTCTACACTCTTAAGGGATGATGAATATGATATATCTCTTATGCTTTTGTTTAGATGAATGGTCCTCAAATGAATCGTGACATCGACCGAGACACACACACACACATATATCGATTGTGATAGAAAATTCAATAGCTTTTCCATCAACCTCCATCATATCCTTGTTGGCATCTACCACTTCATCATTGTAGTATGGGGATTGGTGAAGACCAAAAAAAACGAGATACATCCACCAAAAAAAGGATGTAATAAAACATGAGGAGGAAGAATTAGTGGTTTGGGTTTCATCATCGGTTGTTGATGGAGTTCCACCACCCTGGCCTTGTTTGTATCATCAATCAATATTAATTCCTTCTTGCCCGGTATCAAATGTTTCCAAGGTAATATTCCAATTCCCCACTAAAAGAAAGTTTTCTAAGCAAGTTAGAAATCTCACGCTGACCTAAGATGCTTAGCTCTCAAGGTCTTCTAAGAAAATGTGAATTTTGACAAGCCAAAAAGTGGAATAAATTAGCATTGTAACCCACAGGTTTGTAGAAGCTTCTTAAAAGCGTACATAGAAGCAAGCTAATGTTTAAGGACTTATGCTTCATTCAGTAACCTCTGTACAAAACAAACAAAGTTTTCAAGTTACACAATGACTAAATTTAGCCCAATTCAATCTTCCTATACACATTGATTTTAATCATTCACTATCCAATAGGCATGCTAATCACTAAATGGGAAATGGCTTGTTTAGCCTATCACAAGTTTGTTGGCATCAACTGTTGGAAATAACATACGTTATTCGATTAATGTTTGTTGAAACATCATCTTACAAAGATTTTCATGCAAATTCATTATTTCATACAAGTGTTGCGTTACTTTATTGCCCAACTATTGGAAATAACATATGTTATTCGATTAAAGTTTGTTGAAAAATCATCTTACAAAGATTTTCATGTAAATTCATTATTTCATGCAAATTTTGCTTTACTTTATTGCCTTTTTGTCTATAATATGGGAGCATGTGTGGTTTTCAAGCCAACCATTGCATTTTTAGAAGCATATACTCAAACACGTTGAATTAAATTAATTATTCATAAAATTCCTTTGAACATTTACTGACTTCATAGAGTCCATTATAACAAACTATTGATTGTATCATTGTTCACTTGACAAGGTCACTTTTCCTCTTATTTAATTTCATATTTTAGTAAATTAGTTAGTTCTAGAAATTAGTTTAGGTCTAGGATCTCATATATTGTAAAAAAAAGTCATTTCCTTTTTTTTTTTAACAGTTCCTAGTAGCTAATAATATAACTTTAATATATTAATTAATTACTTATCTTTAAACCAAAAATTTTTTTTCATTTAATAAATGTTAATTGGCCATTTTCTTTTGCACTTTTCCAATTAATTATCGTGTTTAAAACAAATTATAAAATTTTTATAATATCTTCATATTAATCATATTTCGTGTTGTTATCAGTTTTCCAATTCAACTAATCTAACTTATCTTCAAAACAAAAATGAAAAAATTATCAATGTTCTTATCAATGTTCTTATCAATGACCTAATATAAGGGCCGACATATGATTTTGTTATTATCAATGTTCTTTATTCTTTTTATTCTTTTAATTAATTGCTTAATGATAATTATTAGCTCATGTTTATTCAATTGAAAATTTGTATTTATTTATAGATATTTTTATTTTATTTTTATAAAT
>APFE030245182.1:0-17767 GCA_000404065.3 Pinus taeda
ATTCAGATTAATTGTAACAAACTTTACACGAGAGGAAAAACAACTGTTGTATAGTGTGAATTTGATCTAAAATCATGCGAATGCAATATTTCCATTAAAGAAAAAGAAGTATAGATTTTATAGCTTCTCACCCAAATATAAAATGTATTGTAAGAACCCCATGCGTCTAACTGGCCATGGAATATGCATATATCACTAGATATGTCCTAAACTAATGGTTCCGCTGAGGGGGCCTAAGCTTCAAATCTTGTATGGAGAAGGCAGTCTCATGGAGACAAATAACTGAGCCTTTCATGAGTAAATGGAATTTATATCTTATGAAAATTTTGTTCTCCTCTTGCTTCGGAGATGCTGATAACCTCACAGTTTTTTCTCTTATTTCGGGCAATTTTTGGTGGCCTTGAGCAGGTTTTTGCATCATCACATGGGCACAGTAATGTCTTTCGCAGCCTAGCTAGTCCGAAATCTTTCTCAGAAGACACTTTTCATAAAAACAGGTAGCCCTTCTACAAAACCATAACCTAATATTATGCTTTCGGTGCAGCAGAAAGGCTATGATTGTGCCATATCAAGCTACAAGAGGTTATAGTAATGAGATAGCCAATCAAGCAATGAGTAATCAACATGATCTTTCCATAACTAGTAACAAATGTTATATACGTAACTTATACCACTTGCTTAGCTTACTGATCACCTTTCTAAGAGCAATGGTAATTACTTTAATATGTACATTTGACCCTTAATAAATCATAAGAACAGGCAATGTCAGCTCCATATTAATCACAACCCTGTATAGATATAATACCAATAGTAATAGAGCATGCATAATACAGGTGTGAAAGAGTAACACTGTGGTAATCATTATGAGCTTACTGTGATACCAACAGGATACTAGTAATGAAGTAGAACCATTGTACTAAGTAGTGTTACAGCTTGATAGAACAGAGCTGGTTTAACTTATATAAATCCGAGTCCTGGTGTTGCACATTGAGTTACATACCTTGTAAATGCTTATAGTAAGTGGAATACTAGTAATACGTTGATTACGATAGGGTTAACCATTGTAAAGGAAAAGTTATAAGGAATACACAAAGCATGATTGAGCTTATTGAATATCCATGACATATCCATACCTCTTCTTACTTATGGAATGACAATACAGTACTTAAACAGAAAGATCATGATACTTGCTTGTTATGATTTACTTACACCTAGTAGCTTACTCTGAACCATGAACTAATACCATTTAGAATGATATCACTGTTAATTAGGGTAATGTCGTATGTTCAAAGCAAGGTAATCCTATCACATGTATGCGTTTAAACCAGAAGGATGGTCCTTTGCTTTCACTATGTTTGAGTCTACTCTATTACTATGAACACCATTGAGAAAGCTGGAGAAAGGTCATAATGAGTACAAAGATTACCCATATTCATTACGTACTAGGTCAGTTCAACTTTGTTTCAACATGTAGGAGCTCGTGATTACGGAAACTCTTATGCAACTAAGTTAGCATGAGTGCCATTAGCGTGATAAGTATAGCTATCATTATGTCAAACTAGTAACACATGGCATCATAGTTAAGCTCTAGGTATTAGTATCAATGTTTGTATATGTACTCTATTATGGGAAAGAGCTCATGTGGTTAACTACCAGTAATAAGCAGTAAAGCTTATACAACCTATCTTATCAAGCTCAAGCATAAGGTGTAAGTATTCCCTAGCAATGGTATTGATTAATTATGTCTACATGCCTGTATTTCAAATACAAGCAGCTCTTCCGTACTAATCAACAACACGTACAGGTTTCGAGCTTCAACATCATCCTCTCTAGAATTGAATGGTAATCATAGTGGTTATGTATACAAATGTAATGGGTTCTACTTACCTAAGCTAACAAAGGGTACTACATAGATCAAGCGTGTTAACTCTTATGTGTACTACTTAAATGTAACCTATCTTGTTAAGCTCTCGGCATTCAATCGAATTACTTAACCCTTTAGAGTATAAAGGTTAACCTATCTTGTTAAGCTCTCGGCATTCAATGGAATTACTTAACCCTTTAGAGTATAAAGGTTAGTTGTACTGTTAGCTTAGACTAGTTATGCCATGTATAGCTTATATGAGCTTAGTTATGATACCATGTTTCTACTAGTTATGATCATTACACTGATCTTACACATAAAGCATAATGAGAACCATAGACATATAGTAGCCCTTCTACAAAACCATAGCCTACTATTATTCTTTCGGTGCAACAAAAAGCTAACTATCCACACCATGTTTTAGAAAAATAAGAAGCTCCTCGATGAAACAATAGCTTGATATTGTGCTTTCAGAGTTGCAGGACACTAGCTATCCACACCTTTGAATTAGATGAACTATAAAGTTAATGATGAAAGGGGCACATAGTTCGGTGATAGAGTAAGAGCAAGTCCAATGTTTAATTCTTAGTTTATCCACTTTTCAACATGGTATTAGATTCAAATAGGCTCCTCTAGAAGGTTAGAAGTTCTGAGAAAAAGTCTTCAAAATTATGTAAAAATTGAAAGATACATACATATTTGACAAATTTTAATATTCTTGAAAATGACAATTATAAATATTTCATAATATGACTTCAAAATTTCTAATTATTATCTAATTAAACCCTAAAATTTTAACTTTTAGAGAGTAAATAGGAAGCTCCTCGATGAAACAATAGCCTAATATTGTGCTTTCAGAGTTACATGACGCTAGCTATCTAGACTTTTAAATTAAATGAAGTGTTAAAGTTAATGATGAAAGGGGCATATACGTCAGTGATAGAGTAAGAGCAAGTCCTATGTTTAACTTTGATGCATGAGCATTTGGACTTAGCCAACAATGTAAAGGTTTGTTCACATGTTGTGGCTAAAAGAGTGAATTTCACTGACCTGAGTGGTCAAAAGTCAGTTTTAGTCGAGAGGGTTGGATCTCTTGAAAATGATTTGTAATTCATTATTGTAATAATTAGGAAATTGTCTTAGTTTAGGTTGAAGGATAAGTTGTTAGCGTAGGTGTGTAATGGAGCTTGAAAATAGAGATTTGATTGTTAGATTGTTTAAAATAAAGATTGAGTTGTTCGTACATTTAGGATAGGATTCGATTCATAAATAGAAGAAAATGTAATGAAGAGGGATTAGCTGAGATGATTGAGGATTGAGCAAAAGGCGAGAGTTGAGTGATAGAGAGGGTTTTCAAATTGAAACAGAGGTCTGTTAATTCATTGTCATTGAGTCGAGAGGGCCAAGACTCTGTAACCATTATTATATTGAATGAATTTGTTTGTGTGCATCTGTGTGTTGATCTTGGTGGAAACTCTCGTTTACTCTGTGAATCTGCATTTTGAAGTGCATTTGGGTATTTTCCTTGTTTTCATGTTTTAATTTTTAATCTTAGTATTTATGGTTAATTGCAGTCATTAACGTTAATAACGGGGGTAGAAGAGAATATAAAGGTTTGATCGTGATTGAAGGCCCGTACTCCATCCTAACCGTTGATCTAAAGTTCAACTGCTGACGTCATAGTCAATAGCGGGGTTAAGCCTGCGTTTAAACCGCGTGTTAGATGAAGAGCCACAAGCCGAAGGATTTGAGGAACTCTGTTATCTAAGGGATATCAAGGTTTAAAGTAATTGGAGGTTAAGTCTAAACTCAGACCCGAATTTCTATAGATCAAGGTCTATAAACCATATCGGCTCTGTGAGGCAAGAAGCGTCATGCAAGTTCCCTGTGCGATATCGCGCTAACCGTTGGATCACTGTTGATTGCTGACCATTGGATCATATCGCATCGCATCATTCAGGAGTGAATGAACCCTGGCCTGGAGAAATTACGATTTGTGATCTGCGATGTCACTGCCGACCGTTAGATCTGGAGAGAGGAAATCAACGACGTAGAGCAAAGTGTTGTTCAAAAGGGAACGTCAACGCAAAAGTCAACATGGGATAGTTGTTGTTCAATTTTTGTTCAGTTGTTGTTCAATTGCTGTTCAATTACTGTTCAGTTGCTGTTCAATTGCCATTCAATTGGCCTCTTCCATCATTTTTGGTATCAGAGCTCAGATTTTCAGTATGACTGCAGTAAACATGCCGCCAAGGAGAGGCGCTGACATAGGTCGAGGAAGACTTGAAGCAAATGCAGTTCTGTTGGAGGAGATCCAAAGTCTGTGTACAAGGATGGACACAATGGAGACTGCGCAGAGGAGAGCACCTGATGAAGGGGTTGAAAGTGCTGCAGAAGCATCTTCTGAGGAAGAAGAAGAGGAGGAAAATGAAACTACCAAGGTTATCAAGATGTTGGAGTAGGTAGAAAACCAAAGGTGAAAATTGCTGTGTATGAAGTGAGTCCCAATGCAGAAGAGTTAATGGATTGGATCAGTTCACTGGACAAATATCTTGACTATGAAGAGGTTGATGACAAAAAGAAGGTGAAGTTTGCAGTTACCAGATTGAAGGGTCATGCAGCCATTTGGTGGGATGAGCTACAAACGTCCAAAACAAGAAAAAGAAAGTCCAAGATCAAGCAACATGATAAAATGGTGAGTAAAATGAAAGCTAAATTTATGCCAAAAGATTATCAGTGAAATCTTTTCAAACAGTTACAAAATTTAAGGCAAAAAGGAATGTCTGTTTATGAATACACAAAAGAGTTTTATGGATTAAGTATTAGAGCAAGGCATGCAGAGGATGATATGGAGAAGGTAGCCAGATATATCAATGGCTTAAGATACGACATACAGGACGAGATCAACTTGCTGAATCTGAAGACTATTGAAGATGCCTATCAAGCAGGTTTGAAGGCAGAAGAGAAGATGTTGAGAAACAAAATCAGAGCAATAGAGGGAAAAGTTCAGTAAGAGGTAGAGGAACTACCAAACCAAGGTTTCAGCAACATCAGCTCGAAGCAGGAAGTTCAAGTAGCAGACCACCACAGAGGGGAGATTTTAATAAAGGAAGATTTGCGCCCCGAGGAAGAGGCCGAGGAAGAGATATTTGGTGTTACACGTGTGGAGAATGGGAACATGTATCGTGGGACTGTCCTCATAATAAACCAACAAGTCAAAGGAATGTGAATGTGGTGAGACAAAGCCAGAAACACCGCAACATATAGAAAAGGAAGAATCCTCTGAAGTAGGAGAATCCCTATTGATGAAGAGGGCATTGCTTAAGGTAGAGAAAGAAACTGAAGAACCAATGCAGAGGAAGAGTATATTCAGAACTATGTGCAAATCCAAAGGTAAATGTTGTAAAGTGATAATTGATAGTGGAAGTACTGGTAACCTTGTTTCTACAGAGATTGTGGACACGCTGGGATTAGTGAAGACAATACACTCGACTCCTTACAGAGTGTCGTGGTTGCAGAAAGGACATCAGATTATTGTGACAGAACAATGCAAGGTAGAGATACAAATTGGTACGTATAAGGATGTGATATTGTGTGATGTAATGCCAATGGATGTATGCCATGTATTGCTGGGAAGACTGTGGCAGTGTGATCGGAAAGTTATTCATGATGGGAGGACAAATGCTTATACCTTAGAGAAGAATGGAAATAAACATACACTGCTGCCGTTGAAGGGTGACACTGACAAAGGAGCATCTGGAAACAATGTTATGCTAATGAGTGGAAAGGAGATGTTGCAAGAAGTAGGAAAAGGTGAAGAAATGCATTTTGTTGTCGTAGGAAGACCCAAGTTAATTTTAACCTCCACAAACTTAGATGATTTACCTGAAGGAATCAAAACTCTATTAAATGATTTCGCTGATATTATTGTGGATGAGTTGCCAAATGCATTGCAACCAATCAGGAGTATTAGTCATCATATTGATCTAATACCAGGAGCAAGTTTGCCAAACAAAGCAGCGTACAGATTAACTCCTCAAGAGAATGTAGAAGTTGGAAGACAAGTGCAAGAACTAATGGATAAGGGACTAATCAGAGAGAGTCTTAGTCCATGTGTTGTGTCAACAGTACTCAGTCCAAAGAAATGAGGTGAATGGCATATGTGTACAGATTCTAGAGCCATAAACAAGATCACTATCAGGTATAGATTTCCTTTACCACACATGGATGATTTGATGGGTTGTTTGAGTGGGACAAAGTATTTTACTAAAATAGATCTGAAAGTGGATATCATCAAATAAGAATTAGAGAAGGAGATTAATGGAAGACTGCATTTAAAACAAACAGTGGGTTGTATGAGTGGTTAGTGATGCCTTTTGGGCTCACTAATGCACCTAGCACATTCATGAGATTGATGAATGGAGTTTTGAAGGAATATGCAGGGAAGTTTGTTATTATTTATCTTGACGATATTCTAGTTTTTAGTAGAAGTAAGGAAGAACATCTGGAGCATTTTAAATTGGTTTTAAGAACTCTGCAGGAAGAAAAACTATGATAAATATGAAGAAATGTAGTTTCATGAAAGAAGAATTAATTTACTTGGTATTTGTAGTTT
Source organism: Pinus taeda (assembly GCA_000404065.3). Lineage (NCBI taxonomy): Eukaryota > Viridiplantae > Streptophyta > Pinopsida > Pinales > Pinaceae > Pinus > Pinus taeda. The sequence continues at coordinate 6,480 of APFE030245182.1, forward strand.
CTAAAGAAGAGTTGAAAATGGATCTAGAGAAAGTCCAAGCAATTTGGAACTAGCATATTCCAAGGAATATATTTGAGGTAAGAAGTTTTCATGGTCTTGCAAAATTTTACAGGGAATTTATCAGAGGTTTTAGTCAGATTTGTGCACCAATTCTTGAAACAATCAAGGAGACTAATCAGCTGTTCAAGTGGACAGAAGTAGCAGACATGAATTTTAAGTTGATGAAGAAGGAAATCCCAGAGAAACTAGTTTTAGCTTTACTTGATTTTGGAAAAGTATTCAAGTCGAAACTGATGCTAGTGGAGTTGCAATTGGAGCAGTTTTGAGTCAGGAACAGAGACCAATAGCGTACTTCAGTGAGAAATTAAACGAAGTGAAGAAGAAGTATTCCTCTTATGATAAAGAATTTTATGCTATTGTACAAGCTTTAAAAAAATGGAGACATTGTTTGCTGCCAAAGGAGTTTATATTGTATTCTGACAATCATGCATTACAGTTCATAAATAACCAACCGAAATTGAACTTGAAACATGCCAAGTGGGTAGAGCTTTTGTAGAACTTTACTTTTGTGACAAAACACACAAGTGGTAAGTTGAATAAATTCGTTGATGCTTTAAGCAGGGTAAATTTCATTGTGCAAGGATTTGAAGAAATGGTTGAAATGTATAAAGATGATGCAGATTTCAAAGATATTTACACAACAGTTCAAAATCCAATAGCTCATAACCGAAGTTAGTGCTTAGATTATCTTATCCAAGGAGGTTTATTGTTTAAAGGCAATAAGTTGTGTATTCCCAAATTTTCTACGAGGGAAAACATAATAAAGGAGAAACATAGTGGAGGATTATCTGGTCACTTTGGACAAGACAAAACCTTTGCTCAGGTAAATGCTTTTTATTATTGGCCAAAGATGCAGACTGATGTTAAGAGGTTTGTTGAGAAGGGCAAGATATGTCAGCATGCTAAAGGGAGAAGCCAGAATACAGGATTGTACCAGCCATTGCCAATACCAGACTAACCATGGGATGCAGTTAGCATGGATTTTGTTTTGGGGTTACTTGAAACTCAAAGGGGGAATGATTCCATTTATGTTGTGGTAGATAGATTTTCCAAGAAGGCACATTTCATTGCATGTAAAAAGACTAGTGATGCAACAGATATTGCTAATCTATTTTTTTCAGAAATTGTAAGATTACATGGACTGCCTGTAAGTATTGTGTCTGATGGAGATATAAAGTTTGTAGGGCATTTCTGGAGAACTCTTTGGAAGAAACTAGTTGCTAACCTCAGTTTCAGTTCAGTATACCATCCTCAAACAGATGGACAGACCGAAGTAGTAAACAAAAGCTTGAGGAACATATTGAGAAGTTTAGTGTATTAAAATCCTAAGCAGTGGGATTTAGCACTAGCTCAGGCTGAGTTTGCGCATAATGACACTCCAAACCAAAATACTAGAATGAGTCCATTTCAGATTGTTTTTGGGATGAATCCAAGAGGTGTGTATGAGCTCAGAAATTTGGGTAACAGGAGACAAGAAGTGCAAAAGATGAAGAGTTTGTAGAGCAGATGTAGAGACTACAAGAAGATGTCAAAGGCAAATTGTAGGAAAACAATGGCAAATACAAACATAGAGTAGATATGAAAAGAAGAGAGAAAGAATTCCAAGTGGGAGATTTAGTGATGGTTTATTTGAGAAAAGAAAGATTTCCTGCTAAGACTTACAATAAACTGAAAATGAAAAAGATAGGACCATGTAGAATTGTAAGAAAGTTTTCAACTAATGCTTATGAAATTGAATTGCCAGAAGGGATTGGAATATCACTTATTTTCAATGTTGCAGATTTGTATTCATACAAAGAGACAAAGGCAGAGCTACAGGAGGAAACTACAGAAGACGAAGTTTAAACTTTGAACTAGAAAGAACAAATGCCAAAGACAGTTAAGAGAGAGGTGGAAGTTGTTTGGAGAAAAGAGTATCCAAAAGAACCAGAGGATAGGTTTATTATCAATATGTAGTCAAATGGAAAGGACAGCCAGTGGAGGATGCTAGTTGGTTGACAACAACAGAGTTGCAGAGGTATGGAGTAAACCCTGAAAGTCTAAGGGATGATTCTTTTCTTCCCCGGGAGTCTGATGTAGGAGCATCTGGACTTAGCTAGCAATGTGAAGGTTTGTTCACATGTTGTGGCTAAAAGAGTGGATTTCACTTACCTAAATGGTCAAAAGTCAGTTTTAGTCGAGAGGGTTGGATCTCTTGAAAATGATTTGTAATTCATTATTGTAATAATTAGGAAATTGTCTTATTTTAGATTAAAGGATAAGTTGTTAGCGTAGGTGTGTAATGGATCTTGAAAATAGAGAATTGATTGTTAGATTGTTTAAAATAGAGATTGAGTTGTTCGTACAGTTAGGATAGGATTTGATTCATAAAAAGAAGAAAATGTAATGAAGAGGGATTAGCTCAAATGATTGAGGATTGAGCGAGAGACGAGAGTTGAGTGATAGAGAGGGTTTTCAAATTGAAACATACGTCTGTTAATTCACTGTGATTGAGCCGAGAGGGCCAAGACTCTGTAATTAGTATTATATTGAATGAATTTGTTTTAGTGTGCATCCGTGTGTTGATCCTGGTGGAAACTCTCGTTTACTCTGTGAATCTGTGTTCTGAAGCGCATTCGAGTATTTTCCCCGTTTTCATGTTATAATTGTTAATCTCAGTATTTATGGTTAATCGCAGTCATTAATGTTAATAAATGGGGTAGAAGATCATAGAAGGGTTTGATCATGATTGAAGGCCCGTACTCCATACTAACCATCGATCTAAAGTTCAACTGTTGATGTCATATCAACAGCGGGGTTAAGCCTACGTTTAAACTGCATGTTAGATGAAGAGTCGCTAGTCGAAGGATTTGAGGAACTCTGTTATCTAAGGGATATCAGGGTTTAAAGTAATTGGAGGTTAAGTCTAAACCCAAACCCGAACTTCTATAGATCAAGGTCTATAAACCATATTGGCTCCGTGAGGTAGGAAGTGTTGCGCAAGTTCCCTATGTGATATTGCGCCAACCGTTGGATGACTGTTGGATCATATCGCATCGCATCGTTCAGGAGTGAATGAACCCTGGCCTGGAGAAATTGCGATTTGCGATCTGCGATGTCACTGTCGACCATTAGATCTGGAGAGAGGAAATCAACAACGTAGAGCGAAGTGCTATTCAAAAGGGAAAGTCAACGTGGGACAATTGTTGTTCAATTGTTGTTCAATTACTATTCAATTGTTGTTCAATTGGCCTCCTGCGTCAAATTCTTAGTTTATCCACTTTTCAACATGGTATTAGTTTATCCACTTTTCAACATGATATAAGCATGAAATATTCCTTCATACTCACCCTTAATGAATACTTATGATTCAATTTGGATGTTTTGAGTTGTCTTCATCTTTAGTCTTTTGAACTTGGTATCATCTTCATTTGTATATTCAACTATAATTGTCTTATTGTATCAATATGTATTGCATCATTCTTATAATTTTGGAATTTGAGTCCTTCTTTTGGATTGCATCATATTCAAATCAAGGATTTCTTTAGCTTACTCTTGACCTTTTTATGGGTTGTCTGCGGATTACCCTTCAACCATTACATCATATTCAATGTTTTCTTGACTCACCCTTAACCTCAAAGTGGTTCAACTTATAATGACATCAAGTGGTTTCAACTGATCACAAACTTACCTCTATCATTACAAAGTGGTTTTTGGTTTTTACCAAGAATCAAATAAAAATACTCATGCTTCATTTGACTCAATAAATGACTCAAACTAACAAATCTTTCATTAATGATAAAACAATTGGAGGACCAACTAACTCATAAATTTTGTATGGGAGATATTGTTGTACATATGAAGACTTGGCTCTGTAAAATATTTTCAATGTGGATGTAATTTTCTTCCATCTAAGCACATCCATCCAACCACATTGTACTTGTATATGAGGACTTTGATATTTATCTATTCCAGCACTTGTGATGATCATGATTTGTAAGACCATAAACATTGCAAGGATGCAGGCTCCAACATTTAGCTTGTACATGTCATTTTGTACCACAATGGCTACAAAGTTGTTTTTGCATTTACAATTGATTTGTTGTACTTTAATTTGTAGATGGCTCACATGCTTTCATTAATTTGATACTTGCATTGCTTGTTTGACTTTTATAATCTAGGCCTTCATTGTTTGGCCTTACATATTTGTATGCACTTTTGAATACCTTGACCTCTTTACCTAAACCCTTTCCATCATAACCCATTTTATTTAAAAGTTTGGTACCATTTCCTTTTGTGTGCTTCCAAAAATTTCCTAAATCAACATCTTAATCTCTATTCAGAGTCTTAGAAGAAAAGAAAGACACACACACACACACACACACACACACACACATATAGATCATCAATCAAATGGAAAATATTAGTAGAACAAAGATTAATATGAATAATGCTTCTACATGTAACTACTTCCATGCTACATCAAATCACATCAGATCATATATATTATAATTACATCAAATATATCATAATCAAGTAAACATTAAATCTATTAACATCATAATTTATATTATCACAATGCAATTATTGACAAAACTGTTTACATAATATCTTATGACACATTAAAATTTAAATGTATGATTTCATTCATATTCAAAAGAAATAGATAATCAACATAATCACAGATTATCAAAAATATAATTTCATATAACATGATATATTTATAGATGGTTGTACTAATTACCTATTGATTGGTCTCAAAATGTTTAAAAACAAAGTTTATAACATATAGTAAAACATCAAAGCAATGTAATGCATCACTTGTGAAAATTAAAATAAACATTGTGAATAATGCATTAATTGATTTTTTTACAACCAAAGTAGTAAAATATATTTGTTGCAACATTGGAACAAATAAAATCAACAAATTGTTAGTATTTTGCTCACTTATCAGAAAATTGATATATCTTTGGAATATATGTAGACCAATGTATATCTTCTTGTCAAATGCAAGTTACTAGTTGAATATTTTAAAGATATATTATGGACTACTTTTTATGGTTTGTGCATAATTTGTCATATAAAAACATTTTGATCAGATGCATTTATGCAGTGATCACTAAAACACAAATATAATTATTCTATAAGTCTGTATGTGGCTGAAATATAAAGGTCAAACAATTAATTAGGAACATTTGCAAAAACTTGCATATCCCACAAATAGATAGAATCCAAACACTTACATTGTACATGTAAAAAACTTTCTTGGCAAGACAATGAAAAGCAAAAAAATGAATGACCAATTTTTCAATTATTGTTATGGTGATAGAGGCATCGTGAACAATAAAAAAATGTAAATGGGAAATTCAAACAAGATACAATGAAATTTGACAAACATGTCATTCCTTGTTTTGTTTTTCATTCTTTTGCTAAAGAATTTCTATGGATATACAATGTAAGTGTTCATTCAATTTATATCTATTAAGTTATTTTCTGCAAGTGATGGTAATTAATTGTTTGAACTTTATAGTTTCAACCACATGCATCTTCAGAATGATTTATTTTCTAGGTTTTTAGATCGATGCAGAGATGCATCTAGTCAATATGTTTTTGTATGATAGATTATGTATAGTGTGTGCACAATAATTCACATTGTTTCCTAAGGACATTTGACTAGTGACCTGCATTCTATAAGAAGATACACATTGATCTACATGTTTTCCAAATATACATCATTTTTTATTAATGAGCAAAAAACAAACAATTTGTTGGTTTTATTTTTTGCAATGTTGCAACAATTTTATTTTGTTATTTTGGCTATAAAAAATATTATTGCACTCTTCACAATGTTTATTTTAATTTTAACACGTGATGCATTACACTGTCTTGATATTTTCCATATGTTGTGGACTTTCTTTTTTAAGTATTTTGAAACCAAACCGCAACTGATTGGAACAACTATTTACAATTATATAATGTTATATGAAATTATATTTTTGGTGATATGTGATTATGATAATTATATTTTTGTTTTGAATTTTAATGAAATGATACATGTTTAAACCTTAATGTGTGTCATAAGATATCGTGTAAATGGTTTCGTCAGATGCCTTATGATAATATGCATTATAATACTAATATATTTAATATTTATTTCACTGTGATATGTTTGATGTAATTATGATATATGTAATGTGATGCGATGTTGCATGCAGATAGTGACATTAAAACATGAATTTTATTAACATTAGTTCCTCTCCCTCCTCTCCTCTCTCTCTTCCTCTCTATATATTATATAGTATAGTATATATATATATATATATATTTATATTAGCATTTGGTTAAACATTTTCCTTGAAATTGCTTATGCTAAATTGTTTGCAAAATCCATTCAAGGGAGTTGATAAATTATTGTCAATAAGCTAACTTTCCAACTCCATGATGTAGACATTTCAGCTCTATAGTTCCATGTGATAGACTCAATCACAACTATATAATTTAAACAAGTGGTCATAGATGAATTAAATGAGACATATATATATGACCATTTTCATGTGCCTTTAAGTGATGAGATCTTGGAGAAGGTTGCATGAAATGAGGTCTATTCATTTACAAATGAAATTTTTGGATACATTAGATCTACACAAAGTAAGTAGTGTGGTTTACAAATAAAACTACAAAGATGATCGAAAGTACAATATAGTGCCTAACTCGTAAAATGTCATTGATGTAGCCACCCTGAATTGTACTTAAATGTGCTACGAGCAAGACATGTAGGTTGAACCAGGCTTTCACATTAGAAGTGAAAGTCGATGAGTGAGTTGTCCCATGAAAAATACCCTCTACATAATTAAATGGGATAAGTAATGCTTGTTACTCAAATAGAAGCTAATTTCTATTTATTTACTTATTCCTGCCTTTTATTTAAAGAAGAAGTTCTAATTCGTATTTATATAACAAAGAAAAGGAGTTTCAATCACACTATTAGCACCGTAATTTTTATCTCATACAAAAAGAGTTAAAACACACAGTGTGTTCAGGGACCTTTGTCTATGTTTAGATTGTAGGTGTTCGAATAGTTATAAACCTCATTTCATATAACTTCTCTAGAAAAAGGGCTATGTACACATACCTCATTAGTTTCATCCACGACCACTTGTATATGTGTATATAGTTATGACTGAGTTAGTCATATGGAGTTGTGGAGCTAAAATGCTTATGTTGATTGCACCCTTGCTCATGTGCTACATAGGGAGGCTATCATTTTCCCTTAGTCCAGTGTGACCTTCCTTGAGGTACTTCCTTCAAGAGGGGCACTAATGCAATGCATTGGTTGAAGTATTGTGCCCAAGATAATTCATACTTGACACTTTCCATATTTCCCTTATTATCTGTTGGTATTATGAGCAACACAAGAAAAATATTTACACAAAGACAATCATTTTAGAACAAATATACATCAACAATCACATTGTATTAATTTACAATAATAATACACACACCTTAACTTACATTGGTACAATACATAAGGCCTCTCAAATAGAATCTAATTTCTATTTATTTACTTATTCCTGCCTTTTATTTAAAGAAGAAGTTCTAAATCGTATTTATATAACAAAAAAAGGAGTTTCAATCACACTATTAGCATCGTAATTTTTATCTCATACAAAAAGAGTTAAAACACACAGTGTGTTCAAGGACCTTTGTCTATGTTTAGATTGTAGATGTTCGAATAGTTATAAACCTCATTTCATATAAATTCTCTAGAAAAAGGGCTATGTACACATACCTCATTATTTTCATCCACGACCACTTGTATATGTGTACATAGTTATGATTGAGTTAGTCATATGGAGTCGTGGAGCTAAAATGCTTATGTTGATTGTACCCTTGCTCATGTGCTACACTAGGGAGGCTATCATTTTCCCTTAGTCCAGTGTGACCTCCCTTGAGGTCCTTCCTTCAAGAGGGGCACTAATGCAATGCATTGGTTGAAGTATTGTGCCCAAGATCATCCATACTTGACACTTTCCATATTTCCCTTATTATCTGTTGGTATTATGAGCAACACAAGAAAAATATTTACACAAAGACAATCACTTTAGAACAAATATACATCAACAATCACATTGTATTAATTCACAATAATAATACACACCTTAACTTACATTGGTACAATACATAAGGCCTCATAATATAGCAATGTGGTGCCCATAACAAAATTTCCAATATGGTTAATTGGTGCAGCCATCTCCATAACTATCTCCATAATATGTCCACAAATCTCTGAGTGAATTATTTGTGATCTTCGTCCTTAACTTCTCTTATTGTTTTTATCTTTAATCATATGCAGACCTTAGAATAATTCTACTTTCATTATTAATGATGTCATGATACCATAAGTATGAAAAATTCCTTCATACTCACCCTTAATGAATACTTGTGATTTAATTTGGACGTTTTGAGTTGTCTTCATCTTTAGTCTTTTGAACTTTGCATCACCTTCATTATCTTCTTCATCTTCCTCTATATCTTCAATTGTCATTGTCTTTCTGTATCAATATGTGTGGCATAATTCAGGATCTTGATTCATTCATTTGGACTACATCATATTAAAATCAAGGATTTCTCTAGCTTACCCTTGACATTTCCATAGGTTTTCTATGGATTACCCTTTAACCATTACATCATACTCATGGTTTTCTTTACTCACCCGTAAAGTCAAAGTGGTTCGACTTATAATGACATCAAGTGGTTTCAATTGACCACAAACTTACATCTCTTATTACAAAGTTGTTTTTGGTTTACCACTACTCAATAAAAAAGTACTCATACTTCATTTGACTGAACAAACAACTCTAACTAACAAATATCTCATTAATGACAAAAAATATTTGGAGGACCGTCTCATAAACTTTGTACATGAGATATTGTTGTACATATGAAGACTTGACCCTGTAAAAGCTTTTCAACATGGATGCAATTTTCTTCCATCCAAGCAACATCTAGCCAACCACATTGTACTTGTATACGAGGATTTGATATTTATATGTTCCAACACTTATGATGATAATGATTTGTAAGACCATAAACATTGCAAGGATGTAGGCTCCAACATTTAGTTCATACATGCATTCTGTACCACAATGATTGCAAAGTTGTTTTTGGTTTTACATTTGATTTGTTGTACCTTAATTTGTAGATGGCTCACATGTTGTCAAAGTTTCTACTTCCATAAATTTGATAGTTGCATTGCTTGTTTGACCTTTATAATCTACGCCTTCATTTTTTGGCCTTACACATTTGTATGTGCTTTTGAATGCCTTGACCTCTTTTACCTAAACCCTTTCCATAATAACCGAATTTTATTTAGAAGTTTGACACCAATTCCTTTTGTGTGCTTCTGAAAATTTCATAGTTCAACATCTTCATCTTTATCAGGATTGTTATTCAAAGTCTCAAAAGAAAAGAGAGACATATATACATCATCTTTATTATCATTAATCAAATAGAAAGTATTAGTGGAATAAAGATAAGTAGAACTCATGCTTCTACATGTCACTACCTCCATGCTACATCACATCATATCAGATCATATATATTGTAATTGCATTAAATATATTACAATCAAGTAAATATTAAATCTATTAACATTGTAATTTGTATTATCACAATGCAATTGTTGACAAAACCATTTACATGACACCTTATGACACATTAAAATTTACATGTATGATTTCATTCATATTCAAAAGAAATATTTAATCAACATAATCACATATCAGAAAAATATAATCTCATATAACATGATATAGCCATGGATGGTTATTCTAATCACCTAATGATTGGTCTTGAAATACTAAAAAAAAAAGTTTATAACATACAATAAAACATCAAATCGATGTAATGCATCATTTTTAAAAATTAAAATAAGCATTGTGAACAATGCAACAATTGATTTTTTTACAATCAAAGTAGTAAAATATAATTGTTGCACTGTTGGAACAAATAATATCAACCAATTGTTGGTCTTTTGCTCACTCGTAAAACAGTTGATGTATTTTTGGAAAATGTGTAGACCAATATGTATCTCCTAATCGAATGCATGCTATTATTAGTTGAATATCTTAAAGAAACAATGTGGATTATTTTTCATGGTTTATGCATAATTTGTCATACAAAATCATATTGCTTAGATGCATGTATGCAATAATCTATAAAATATGAATATAATCATTCTATAAGTATATATGTCGCTAAAAATATAAAAGCCAAACAATTAATTAGGAACATTTGCATAAACTAGCATATTGCACAAATGGATAGAAACCAAACACTTACATTGTACATCTAAATAACTTTCTTGGTAAGACAATGAGAAACCAAAAAAGGAATGACCAATTTTTCAATTATTGTTATGGTGATAAAGACAACACAAACAATAAAAAATGTAAATGAGATTAAAAAGACAAACAAGATCAATATTGTTTTGTTAAATAAGTTCTTTAAATCTACAATGTAAGTGTTTGTTCGGTTTCTATCTATTTGTGGTATATGTTAGTTTATGTAAGTGATGATAATTAATTGTTTGACATTTATATTTTCAATCACATATGCATCTTTAGAATGATCTTTTTCTAGGTTTGGAGATTGTTGCATATATGCATCTGGTTAATATGTTTTTGTATGGTAGATTATGTACAATGCATGCACAATAATCTACATTGTTTCTTAAAGATATATGACTAGTGACCTACATTCTATAAGAAGATATACATTGATCTACACGTTTTCTAAATATATATTATTTGTTTGTGAATGAACAAAAAACAAACAATTTGTTGGTTTTATTTGTTGCAATGTTGTGACAATTTTACTTTGTTACGTTGGTTATAAAATAATTATTAATGCACTTTTTACAATGTTTATTTTAATCTATGTGATGCATTACATTGTGTTGATGTTTTCCATATGTTGTGTATTTTTTTTTTTTTAGGAATTTTGAAATGAATCTCCAACTAATTGGAACAACTATTTACGACTATATGATGTTATATGAAATTATATTTTTGATGATATGTGATTATGATAATTATATTTTTGTTTTGAATTTTAATGAAATAATACATGTTTATACCTTAATGTGTATCATAAGATATTATGTAAATGGTTTTGCCATATGATGTTTTGTGATAATATGAGTTAACAATTTAAACTTTGAAACATGAACTGTAAACTCAAAACGAGAA
>APFE030245183.1:726-27418 GCA_000404065.3 Pinus taeda
GCATTTCATACACTTTGTATAGTAAGGTGTTCGTGGTATAGTGGCAGTGTCTCTACAAGAGTAGTTGTTATCCTTGGTAGTGTTAGAGTGCACAGACTACCATCTCGTGTTAGTGCCTTTCTTCTCCAAAGGGGTTTGGTCGCCATGGCGTCTGGACCATGGGGTTGTCGACAACAACACACTGGATGTGGCTCAGGAAGGGAACACAAAATGATCAAAATAGCAAGTGTCTCATCAGATTCTGGCCGTTGGGTCCCCAATGCTTGTGAGCATTACAGACTAGAACTCGTAGAGATGAGGGTCGAGATATATGACTTGCAAGTGATGCTTCATCAGAAAACTACCTCAGAGAGCAACACATTAGATACCATAGAAAGTCAGTGCCAGAGGATCTATCGATTGGAGCACAAAGTGGAGGCACTTCACAACATCATGGCAATCTTTAGCTGTAAAAAAACGAGTTGAACAGCCCCAAGGCAGATGTGAGTCTAGAATTTGATATGAATTGTTCAGTGGACCCTCTTGCTTAGTTACTTAAGGGATTATTGGGTTTAAATGCATATTATTTTTGTTCCAATTTTCTTGGATATATACTAATAGTAGAAAATGGGAATTGGTGCATTTGGGATTTTGGGAAAATGGGAATTTTGTCAACATTCATAAAAGATGAATTTGGGAAAACTGAGAGAGGTTTTTGTCCACAAAAAGCCAAGGAAGAAAACCCTCCACTTTTTACACAGGTGTCATGGTTTTATAGAAATTTCAAAAATACAGTCGCCTCGGGAGAATTGATGCACCTCTCAAGTGACCTTGGGAAAATCACGTTTTCTCCTAGCGTGGTTGGACAAATGACTTTCTTGATGAGTCAAATGATAACTAGACACAAATATATTTCCAATGAGCTATCATGAGCACAATTTGGAGTTGAGGAACACCTTCAAAAATTGACTGCAACAACACTCTACCTTGAGGCAACCTCATTTGGCACATTTTGACCAGTCTTGGAGATTTGATTTTTTATAAAGTAAATGAACTCCAAATTGAAAAATTTTAGTTGGGTTGGAAAGTAGACTCAACGAACTTTCCAATAAGCTATCTCGCACCTAATTTTGACACTGGGAAGGCCCTTAAAACTGGTCTGCAAAAAGGTACTATGCAGAGAAATTTTTAACACAGGGTTTTCCTCCCTATGCACCGCGCCATGTGGCGCTCGCTTTTGCTAGAGAGCTCCAAACCAAAAAACTTTGAATTTCTGGATTTTTCATGAAAAATTATGGTTGCTTGTTCATGGACAAGAAATTTGGGTAAGTTTTGGGTCCTCAAAGAGGTCAAAAACACTCAAAAAATGACCTCACTGCCCCTATTTTGACACACAGGAAGCAGTCTTGGGAGATTGAAGTTTTGGAGGGGAAAATGAACACCAAATTGAAAAATTACACTTGGGTTGGAAAGTAGACAGGCAGAGATTTCCAACAAGCTATCTTGGGCTCAATTGGGACTTCGGGAAGGGCCTCAAATTCAGCTCCAAAATGGCGCGACGCATAGAGAATCAGGCGCGGCGCATAGAGGATTTTTGCCAAATTTTTCACCTTCCAACTTAGAAATTTGGCAAGTTTTGACTAGTTTTTCTTTTTGATGTAATTATTCATCTATCTTGATGTAATTGGAGGACCATGATCTAATATTGGCATATTTTACTTGTTCTAGAGGATTCATTCACTAAAAAGTGAAGATTTAATGAATGAATCAGTTACCTACCTTATAGAGGCAAGTTGTTTGATTGCCTAGATTTCAGTGCTTTGTTTAGAATTGGTTGAAACAGCTCCTAGAATGATGAGCTCGACCCCTAGAGGTATGGGAATGGATTAGGAAGGTCTATATCATGTATTTTCTGAGTCATTATCAGGGTTGGACACTTGGGATTGCTTGGCACATCATTGTACATTTTATCTCTGCATTTTTGGCTAAGGAAAGACCAAGGTTCTGCAGCACTTGTTAGGATCCATGTGGCTCTATGTTTTGATTGTGTTATTCTCTATGTACTTGTAAGTTCATTGATGTTTATGTGTATCATTTTCCCTTCTCTTTTCTTTTGAAATTAAACAAATGAGTGATTAAAGTAGAATTCACTAGATTGTTGTGCTTTGCTTTGAATTTTTGTTTAAATTTTCAATGTTTTCATCTGTTTGAGGAGGACTCTCGAGACTCTCTTGCCCTCCTTGGCTCCTCACCGGTCTGATCCATCCATTTATTCATTCTAAAGCATCAAAACAATTTCCTTCCTTGCCCCAATCAGAACTCTGCAAAAACTGTGTCTCATCCCCGGACACAAATCTGCCTCTCCCATTTTCCAACTCAAAACCCCCAAAAAACTCAATTCAAATCCTTGCACTTCATACCTAGCCTAAAATTAGCTTTTATTTCAGTCATCTCGAGCCCCATCGATTATCTTTTGCCGAGATTGACCCAGAGAGAGCCCTCTCCTGTCCTCGTAGGGCTAGCTACGAGGCTAAGCGTGGTTTGATGTGGACCTAGAAGCTTACCTTCCCAGCCTTAGGTAAATCTAGGCTCTAACATAGTGGCGACTCCGCTAGGGAAAGAAAGTTTATTTTCTTTGTTTGGCTTTGTAGACTACAGACGGAGCCTGAAGTTAGCTAGGTAGCCTTCGAAACACTCTTGCTTGGCATTAGCGAAAGTAGATGAAAGTTGTTTCAGTCAATCTCCGGTCTAGTTTATAAACTGAACATCTGATCTAAACGATCACCCCAGTACATGTATCAAGTTAGATCTGATTGTTGATGGTGAACAACGATCAGACACAGCAAGGCTGAAATCATTCACTGGCGACTCCAGTGTCCAAAAATCCCAAGGTTCAGACTTTTTATGGCGACTATACTCTTCAAAAACCAATAGCCTGAAGAATCTCTTGGTGAATTCATTGTTATCAAAATGGTTTCGATTATTCAACGATATGCTCCCATGAGCCGAGATCACATTCCAGGTTTTCCAAATAAAATTCTGAAGGTACATTGGCAAAGGAATTTGCCTACGTTCAAAGATGATGATAGGAAGGATGTTGCTTTACATTTGGTTAGATTTCACATGCATATTCGCAAGTTGAAGGTTGATTTTCCTGAAGATTGCTTGATGAAGATATTCCTGGCCACTATGGAAGGTGAAGCCCAATCTTGGTATGAAAGCTTGCCGCCTGCTTGTATTTAATGTTTGAAGGATTTCATACCATGTTCTTTGAAAGATATAAAGAATCTTATCCATCATTAAATTTAGTTTAGGACTATTGCAAACATGCTTATAGTTTTATTGAAAACCTTGAGAGATATTATGAAGATGATAATTTCATGGATGATGAGATCATGGAAGCCTTGTACGAAAATCCATTTCAGCAACATAAAGAGAGCTTAGAAGATACTCATCAAGATGCTCAAGAAACTTTGTAGCAGGATCAAGATCTTAGCACAGTGGAAAATGATGAAAGAAAAGGTTTTATTTCAGATCTGTCCATAGAAGAAGACAGTGTGCAGGAAAGTCAAGTTTCAATTTTAGAATGTGATAAAGTCAAGTTGACCAATTCAGATTTAGATCATGATGATCAAGAGTACCTTGTGTTGAATCCCATGAGGATAGCTCTGCTGTTGAGATCATCTGGAATGAAGAAGACAAAGTTATTGACCAAAGCCTTCATGAGGAGGTAATCCAGTCATTTCATGGAAAACAAGATGGGATCATTGTTCAAGTAAGTGAAAAATCTTCTTTCGATAACTCAGTGGTGAATGATAATTTGGTTGCCATGTCCTATGAAGATGATCAACAATTTTTTCATATTTCAGAAGATCAGGGAATTGAAGACTATAATTCAGGTTTTTCATGTTTTGAAAAGTTATTTCATGAAGACAATAATTTCTTGAGCAAAATAAAACAAAAAGTATTATCTCCTTTGTCTGAAGATGAAATAGATTGACTCCTAAAAGGTCATGTTACAGCTCAAGTTAACGCAGATCTGCAGTGTGCACATGGTCAAGAAGGTGTTGGTGAAACTTCTTCCTCTTTTGAAAATGATGAAAGTCTTGTAATTAGCTTTATAGATCAGCAAACAGATAATATTTTCTTTCATGAAGATGATAAGGTTGTCATGTTTCATAATCTTGAAGATTGTTTTATGTTCAAGAATGACCTTGACCATGGAATTGAGGAATATGAGCCTAAGAGAGACAATATGCCAGAATTTCTCATGGTCAAGGAATTTACAGCTAACACTCAAATGGCAGAAACTTATACCTCTCTGTGCCTTCCTATCACTCAGCAACCAGTTGTTCTTTCAGATCAGAATGAAGGGAGTACTTGTATTTTTGTTGTTGGATCTTAAGACAAGCTAGTGCTTCAAGATTTTCAAGATCCTTTCGGCATTCTTTTACAAGCACCAGAGAAGAGGAATGGTGGCTATTTTGTTAGCATAAGCCTTGGTTTCAATTGTTATTGTGAGTTGTCTACTTGCACATCGTTCTGCCTGCTCGAGGAAAGAGAGAGAAGAATTTCATTGAGTAACCATTTGTTGGATTGGTTATATTGGAAGGCCCACTTCACATGATTGTACATGTTTCATCAGTAGGTAGGTGGTCATCGTCATGATTTGAAACCCTCAAATCTCGATGATGTGCTGTCATTTAAAGGCTTTGTAAGTACTTGTTTCAGTTAAGTCAGTCTTGAGTCATTTTTTGTTTTAGTCAGTTTAAAGATAGTTTCAGCTTTTGAGAGTCTTGTTTGAGTTTTGGATTAGTCAGTTCAACTATTAGTCTTGAGTCAAGAGTTCAGTTTTTATTTGTTGAAGTTATTGACTCCATAGCCCAATGGACGAAGGCATTGTCTGCTTTCCAAAGATCTGTAGTTCTTGGCACCTTCAAGGAGCTACCATCCCCATTGGAGCCAATGTTAGTGTCAGTCTCTGCAGCCTTCCTCCAGTGATCAAACATGCTCTTACAAAGTGATTTTAAAGTGTCAAGGTCAAATTTTGTCATTTTAGTGATTCTTTAAGCAAAATTTGGTCACTAGGTATTAGGTCTAGGGTTTCGTCTTCAAAAAGTCTAATAATGTCCAAAGGCACATGAGGGAGGTTCAAAATCAATTTTCATTGCAAAATTTCATCGTCAATATGTTTGATCATGATTCTTCTTCAAAATTATGTTTTGAAGAAGAAATCGTCAAATTTATGGTTTGTAATAAATATGTAATTTTTACTCTGCGCGCTCTGCTCCTCTATGAGCTTTCGATTAGGTCAGCGATCGCTGCCAGGACTGTCCCGCCGCCATGGGTGAGCCAAGGGGTGGGGAGCCCTCTCCCACCCCTCCATCGTCAACAGCAGAGGCCTTTCGTAGTCTGCTATCGCAGAAAGGAAAAAAACGTTCCCATCCCAACGTCCCGAAGTTCATCAAAAAGCTTGATGAAATCCCAGAAATTACTTTGCCGGAAGATCAACCGATCAAAATCGCTCTTGTCTTGGCTGACATAGGTCTAGTGGGGCAATTTATGGGTCGTTGGCCAACAACAAAATCAACTGATGAATGGGTTCAACGAAACTGGAGGCCCCTGCTGCCCAACAACATGATCTGCTATGCTGTCGGTAGAGGTTTTTTCATTTTCGAATTCACTACCAAGGAAGACCGAGATCTGGTGTTCAGAAATGGTCCATATTTCATGGGAAATCAAGGTCTCTTTCTGAATAAATGGACCCCCGACTTCGACCCTTCAGTCGATGTCCCAAAGGAGGTTCCTCTTTGGGTCCGGCTCCCCAACCTTCCATTACACTGCTGGAGCTTTCAATCCCTGCAAAAGATAGGAAACGGACTGGGCAGATTCATCGACAAAGCTGATAACAAGGGCCAATACACCTACACCAGAATCTGCGTGGAAGTTGACTTGGAAGCTGGTCTGCCGGAAGCCATCAAACTTACAGTTGGAGATTGGCACCACTTCCAGAAGCTAGACTATGAGCAACTGCCCTTTAAGTGTAGAATCTGCCATGAGCACAGTCACTTTCAATGAAACTGCCCCAAAGCCCCATCAAGGGACAAAGTCAAAGAAGAAGGATGGAAAGAAATAAAAAAGGGCAAGGTAGTCTCAAAGCCCAATGAGCAGAAGAAATCAGGACCAATGGGGAATCCCCAAACCAATTCTAAGACCATACCAGTTTCAAATGATGACCCCTCCTCAGGTGAAAAGGTGGATGCCTCAGAGAACCATGAAGAAACTGAAGATCAGTCGAAGAAAGTGAAAGAAACCGAAGAAGAAACAACTGTCCCCCTAACAGAGGCTGATCAAGGGGGAATCGCAGGCAACGACGAGCACATTAGTCTTGCCTCTGACTCAGGGGAAGAATCAGAAAAAAAAGACTCTGAATCAGATAGCTCACAAATTACTCCTATTAAATCGACTAGGGGCCGGAAATCCAAGAAGAAACAGAGAGAGGAGATAACTTATAGGGATGTTCTCCAAGGCTCCCAGAAAACTCTCAAAGGAATGATGAACACCAGATCCGGGCGCAAGCACAACAGGGCTCCAAAAGGAGCCTCTCCTTCCCAATCCAGTAAATAATGAAGTACGTCTCCTGGAATTGCAGAGGATTAGGTAGCAGGCTGAAAGAAGATGCCCTGAAAGACATTGTGAGGCTGCATTCGCCTGAAATCCTTCTCATCCAGGAGACAAAGCTAGAGGACACTCTTCTCCTCCAATCCAGCAAAATTTTCTGGCGCAAAGGCCCCGGTAGAGTTGTCAGTGCTAGAGGCGCCTCTGGTGGGATTGCCTCCTTCTGGGATAGCTCCAAATATGACTTAACTCACGAAGAAAGTTGCCATCGCTGGATTTTCACTCAGCTCCTCCACAAAGACTCTGGTCAACAAGTAAGTATGTTAAACCTTTATGCTCCGGTCTCTCCAGCGGAGAAAAAAATTTGCTGAGACTCACTCCAGTCTTTTCTTTTAATGCACAACCCAGAAAACATCATTATTGCGGGGATCTAAACGTTACTCTAGCCGCTGAAGAGAAAAAAGGGGGTTCTCCTGTAAGGGACCCAGGTAGTTGGGATCTGGAGGATATCAAGCCTTCAGCAGGGAAATACACTTGGTCTAACAAAAGGTTAGGTCCCAACCACATAGCTACTCATTTGGACAGATTCCTTGTCCAAACCTCCTTCCTTACTAGTGGTCTAATGGCCTCTTCCAAAATTCTTCCTAACTGCACTTCCGATCATAAACCCATTAGTCTCGAGCTCTCCAAGGATGGTTTTCTTGGTCCTATTCCCTTTAGATTTAGCCCTTTGTGGATTCAGCAAGAGGGTTTCCATGAGGTGGTTTCTGAAGTCTGGAACCGACATGTCTTGGGATCCCATTTCTTTGTGTGGGAAGAAAAGTTGCGTGCTCTTAAGAGAAGGCTCAAGGAGTGGGCTAAAACTCTGAAAACTCCAACTGCCAAGAGAAAAGAATCATTAGATAACCTTGCTTCCCTCTAATCATCAATGGAGGTTTCTGCTGTTACCCAAAGCCTGCTCCAAAAAGAAGTTGAGTTGTAAAAAGCCCTCCATAAAGCTAGTAGGGACGAAGAGGAGTATTGGAGACAAAAATCCAGAAACTTATGGTTACAGGCCGGTGACAAAAATACCAGTTTTTTCCATAAGCATGCCGAAGCTCGCAAGCAATTCAAAAATGTATCAGAAATTCGCTCCCATGATGCGGTGGTTAAAGATTTTGAAGGCATCAAGAGAGCAGCCTTCACTTTTTTCAAAGAGATTTATTCAGCGCCTGTTGACCCTCCTATAGACACCCATGCCTATCCGATTAATCTAATCCCCCTCTGTGTTCAAGACTCTGTCAACACTATGCTGACTGCACCGATCAGCATGGATGAGCTCAAGAAAGCCTTGGATTGCATGGAGCCGGATAAGGTGCCAGGGCCTGTTGGGTTCACTGCTAGGTTCCTTCAGTCTTGCTCGTCAACTATCAATAAAGACCTCCTGAGAATGGTCAGGAAGTCCCAATCTTGCTCTAAGATAGGAGGCAGTACCAATTCAGCCTTCCTTGCATTGCTTCCGAAAGAGAAAGGAGCTTCAGATTTTAGTAGATTCTATCCCATTTCGTTGTGTAATACTAGCTATAAACGGATTACCAAGATCATACCCATCCGACTCAAGAATATTCTGCTGGACATCATCCCAGATAATCAAGGAGGCTTCATCAAAGGGAGAAAGATACTGGATAATATTGTGCTGGTACAAGAGGCGGTTCATTCAAGTTGCCAAAGAAAAGAGAAAGGAATGGTGATAAAACTCGATCTGGAAAATGCCTTTGACAGGGTGAGGCATGACTTCCTGTTCACTGTTATGAAGAAAATGGGCTTCTCAATAACCTTCATAAATTGGGTGAAAGCCTGCATTGCCTCTCCTTGGATTGCACCGCTGGTAAATGACTGATCTATTGATTTTTTTAATGCATCTAGGAGATTAAGACAAGGTTGTCCGTTGTCCCCTCTCATCTATGTTATTCAAGCCTCAGTTCTTAGTTTCCAGCCAGACTATTGTCAACAGGTCCAAGCTCTGCCAGGCCTCAGAATGGTACACAATGTTAAAGACATAAACCATGCCCAATTTGCCGATGATACTCTGCTCCTTGGAGGAGCGAGCATCATCTCGGCCAGATCTTTTAAGAAGGAATTGGACATATATAAGGAGGCCTCCATCAGCAAGATAAACTATTTAAAAAGCACAATCTATGGCTGGAATTGCTCGGTCAAAGATCTGGCTGACATTGCTAGGCTCCTTGAGATGAAAGTTTGTCACACCTAGGAGTCCTTCAAATATCTTGGGATACCAATCTTCAAATCCATACCTAAAGTTTCCCACTGGATGCCCCTCTTAGACAAGCTTAAGCTTAGAATACAGGCCTGGGGAGCCTCCTCGCTGAACACTGCTGGGAAAATAATTCTTATGAAATCTGTTCTAATAAGTATGCCTCTTTTTCAACACTCCATTCTGCTCGCTCCCAAAACCTTTCTTAGTAAAATGGATGGTATTCTGAGGAGATTCCTTTGGGAAGGGGGGAAAAATAATGAAAGAAGACTTCATTTAGTTAAATGGGACACCATTAAGAGGCCAACCCTGGAAGGAGGTCTGCAAATGAGAGATTTGGCAGCACAAAATCTCGCACTAGGCTCTAAAATCCTGTGGAATATTGTAGCTAGGAAAGTTAGCTGGAGTAAGAAAGTCTTGTGGAAGAAATATTTTTAAGGTCAGCATTTGAGATGTTTGGATCAATCGCCAAAAACCAACAAAGGTTCCCCAATTCTCAAGCTTTGTCTCTCTGCTCTGGAGCATTTCAGTTCCAATCTCTACTGGATCCCAGGTAATGGGAAAAAAATCAGAATATGGGAAGACCAGATCCTAGGAGATCAGCCATTGAACCATATAGAAGGCCTTGCAAATATTAAATTTTGGCTACAGTCCAACAATATGGAAACCCTGTGGGACATAACCCCCTGGACGGAGGATTCTGGTAGACGGTGGGACAGCTGGAATCTGGGAGAGGTTCCACATCGATTGCAAATTGAAGCTTTGTTACTATTAGACAATCTCCAAGGAAAATCTCCCATTTCAGCTACAGCTAAGGACAAAAGAGGGTGGGGCTCCCATTCTGGCTCTTTCTCGGTTTCTGAAGGTTACAAAAGTTTGATTACTGTTCCTAATGTCCCTCCTGACCCAACGCAATGGAATTTTATTTAGGCCTTCCCTTCGCTCCCAAAAGTAGACTTCTTCTGCTGGACGTTAGCTCACAACAGTATTCTCACTAGAGAAAATCTGAGAAAACATGGAATGGAAGGGCGATCCAGATGCCCTTTGTGTTTGTCAGAGGAAGAAACAGCTAATCACCTGATGTTGTTGTGCCCTTTTGCCAAAGTTGTTTGGAAGGGGGTTCTGAGGTCAAGGGCTGATAAGGTTGAGCTGCCAAGATATATTCCAAATCTTCTTCACGAGTGGGCCAAGTTATCTTCGTTCTGCCTCAATAAAAAAGCCCTTCTTAAGACTGTTTGGATGTGGATCCCTAAATACACCTGCTGGACGTTATGGTTGGAAAGGAACAACAGATTGTTCAGGGGTGAAATCTGCACTACAAACAACGTTATCTCCAAAATTAAAGCACTCTTGGGAGAGACTTTGGATGCTAAACCGGATTTAAAGAATGAAGTGATTCTGGACAGTGAGGAGGAGATTTGGCTGAAAGATATTGTTCCAAATTATCAAATCAATCCTATTTCCCCGGCCTCTTTCCATGCTATGTGGGAAATTCGCCTGGAAGAACAGGAGTTTCTAAAGTGGCGATCTGCTCTGGATGACCACTGTCTCTTCTTCGACGGGGCCTCCAAAGGCAAACCTGGGGCTACGGGTGGGGGCGGTGTTCTTATGAATCCTGATGACTCTACTTTTCTCAGGTATCATTAGGGATTGGGATTCGAATCAAATAAAAGAGAAAAGGCTCTGGCTCTGTGGCAGGGGCTTTCTCTGGCTCTAAATCAGAACATTCACTCTTTGATGGTCTTAGGTGACTCCAAACTTATCATTCAAGCGCTAAAATCCCTTTCGAATCCTTCGTAGATCCACTTAGTCCTCATTCTCAAGAAAATTAGATTCATTCTGGCCAAGTTCTGAACAATATCCTTTTATCATATTCTGAGACATCTGAACTCTCAAGCTGATCTGGAAGCCAATCTTGGCTCAGCCCGTAGCCAAAGAACTCTTTCAGTCAATTCCGAAGAGTCTCTCTACATCATTCCATAATCTTCTTAAGACCTTCACATTCAGCAAGTCAGTTCACTCTGCAGCACTGGGGAATCGCATATGTTCTAGTAACAATGGGCTTCTGCAACAGGATTTTCTCAGATTATCCTCCTCTGATCGGTTGTTCCTGTCACAGTTTGCCCATCATTCACACCTAGATCCATTGGTAGGAAATCAATACATAAATGATTAGATGCACCGGAAATTAAATTCTCACCTCCAAGCAGCGGAGCAGGATCATCTATATTTACTTTACGAGGCTAGCTACTTTGGTTCAACCAGAAGTTGGTACGTATTGCCATTGCCCATGGATTTAGTGGATGGACGAGGAGCAGGAAAAGGCCCTAAACGTAGGTACAGAGCAGCAATGAACAGAGCATATCCTATTCCAGCAAATTGGATGAATCTCAGACAACAAAAGGCGGTCCAGACAACTCCAGCAGTTTCAAAGCTCCTCCAATCATGGATTTAGCGACACAATTCCACCAAAGGTCGGTCCAGTGATTTCTGCAAGCACCAAAGCACCTTCAATAGTGGTCTGACCTCAAAGGAGACACCTCCTGCTGTATCAAAGCGCGAAACCCCTTTCAGTGTAACAAGAAACTCTTGGTCAAACAGCGATGTATCCAAGTACGCGACAGCTGTTTTGCCGCCTATCAATGCAATTTAACCATTAAAGTCAAAAAAAAAATGTAATTTTTAAATTTTTTCAGTCATGAGGTATTTCAGGCACAGCCCTGGTCATCCTTTGCTGAAATTACATGCCAATCATCCTTGCACAAATAGACAGAGTTTCATCTTTCAGCCAAAAATCAAAGTGGAAGCAAAAACAGAGTTTAAATATAAAGTCATTTGCAAATATTATGAAAGTGGTTTTTATGAGCCAAATCTTAAAAGCTCCTAGTTTATAAGTCATTTCTTCAAATTGCAAAGTTCATTTGCACTCTTGGAAGCAAAGAAAAGTTTTGTTTGGAGGTAAGCAAGAGAAATTGGGAGAAATTGGTCAAAAACAGGTGTGCGGCGCATTGGGTGACTGGCGCGGCGCACTCGGCTTCAACTTTCAGTTCAAAATTGCACAGGTGCGACGCATAGGTGGGGCATGGCGCATTGGGCTAGATGCACGGTGCATACAGCCAGAGAGCCTGAAACTACTATAACTTTCCTCAAATCGCCCAAAAATGTACAGATTTGCCTTGTGGCAAGTAGGTAGAGCCTCCATCATTGTTTTTTATCCAAGTTTGATGCTATATTATGGTGGTTGTGTAAAAGAAAATCCAAACCCTAATATCTTGGAATTTATCAAAAGCCATTGCTTAGGGTTTTGTACTTGTCATTTTGTTGTCTTCTACCACTCCCTCACTTTTCACTCCTCCATTTATTTTCTCGGCTTATCCACCATTTCCTAACTCCCATATTCGGTCATACCTATCCCCAATTCCCATTTTCCCAAAATCCCAAATGCACCAAACCCTAGTCTCATACTTCAAATTCCCAAACCCTAATGGCTATCCCAAGAGCTCCATGTCACCATTCAACTGAGTGTACAATCATTCAGAGGGTTTTCATCACCATGTCAAGTTCCAAAGGGTCATTTTGCACCTTGTTCATGCTTCAATTGTGCCTAGGTAAGGTCCATTTCCCTCTCCTAGGGTTTTGGAGGTAATTTCTCTTGGATGGCCAAATCATCAGCAAAAATTCTATCCTAATGTTCATACACCTTCCCCTATCCTTAATTTATCTTATTAAACATTTCCCATCATTGAGATCCCCCAAATTCCTCATTTTCACACAAATCCTAGTTTCTTGCTACAACTTGGAAATTTTCTAGGCTAGGCCTGTGTTTTGCCCTTTTGGACCCATTCCCCCCACTAAATTTCTGAGATTCCACTTTCCCCTACTTCCTAACATCCCTCCCTACTTCCCAAAATTTTCTCAAGAATTTAGAAGCCCCTTATCCCCTTCATTTCGCTTCATTTCGACAAATCCCTTGTTCCACACATCGGGATAGGTTTTACTCCAATGATGTTTCTGAGCAAGAAAAGGTGAATTTGGGAAACCTAAGAGAGGGTTTTCTTGAAAACATGCCAAGAAAGAAAACCTCCTTCACTTTTTACACAGGTATCATGGTTTTATAGAAATGTCAAAAATACAGTTGCCTCGGGAGAATTGATGCACCCCTGACGTGACCTTCGGAAAATCACGTTTTATTCTAGCATGGTTGGCAAAATGACTTTCTTGATGCATCAAATGATACCTAGACACAAATTTCTTTCCAATGAGCTATCATGAGCTCAATTTGGAGTTGAGGAACACCTTCAAAAGTTGACTGCAACAGCACTCCGCCTTGAGGCAGCCTCATTTGGCACATTTTGACCCATCTTGGGCGATTTGACTTTTGACAAAGTAAATTAACTCCAAACTGAATACTTCTAGTTGGGTTGGAAATTAGACTCAAATACCTTTCCAATGATCTATCCCGCACCCAATTTGGAGACTGGGAAGGTCCTCAAAACTGGTCTAAAAAAAGGTACTACGAACAAAAATTTTTAACACAGGGTTTTCCTCCCTATGTGTCGCGCCACGTGGCGCTCACTTTTGCTAGAGAGCTCCAAATCCAAAAAACTTTGCATTTCTGGATTTTTCATGGAAAATTATGGTTTCTTTTTCATGGCCAAAAAGTTTGGGTAAGTTTTGGGTCCTCAAAGAGGTCAAAAACACTCAAAAAATTACCTCACTGCCCCTATTTTGACACACAGGAAGTAGTCTTGGGAGATTGAAGTTTTGGAGGGGCAAATGGACACCAAATTTAAAAATTCCACTTGAGTTGGAAATTAGATAGGTAGGGATTTTCAAAACACTATATTGGGATCAATTTGGACTTTGGGAAGGGCCTCAAATTCAGCTCCAAAGTGGCGTGACGCATAGAGAATCAGGCGCGACGCATAGAGGATTTTTGCCAAATTTTTCACCTTCCAGCTCAGAAATTCGGCCAGTTTTGACTAGTTTTGCTTTTTGATGTAATTATTGATCTATCTTGATGTAATTGGAGGACCATGATGTAATATTTGCATATTTTTACTTGTTCTATATGATTCATTCACTAAAAAGTAAAGATTTAATGAATGAATCAGTTACCTACGTTATAGAGGCAAGTTATTTGATTGCCTAGATTTTAGTGCTTTGTTTAGAATTGGTTGAAACAGCTCCTAGAATTATGATCTTGAACCCTAGAGGTATGGGAATGGGTTAGGAAGGTCTATATCATGTATTTTCTGAGTCATTGTCAGGGTTGGACACTTGGGATAGCTTGGCACATCATTGTACATTCTATCTTTGCATTTTTGGCTAAGGAAAGACCAGGGTTCTGCAGCACTTGTTGGGATCCATGTGGCTCTGTGTTTTGATGGTGTTATTCTCTATGTACTTGTAATTTCATTGATGTTTATGTGTATCATTTTCCCTTCTCTTTTCTTCTGAAATTAAACAAATGAGTGATTAAAGTAGAATTCACTGGACTGTTGTGCTCTACTTTGAACTTTTGTTTAAATTTTCAATGTTTTCATCTGTTTGAGGAGGACTCTCAAGACTCTTTTGGCCTCCTTGGCTCCTCACCAGTCTGTTCCATCCATTTATTCATTCTAAAGCATCAAAACGATTTCCTTCCTTGCCCCAATCAGAACTCTGCAAAAATTGTGTCTCATCCCCGGACCCAAATCTGCCTCTCCCATTTTCCAACTCAAAACACCCAAAAAACTCAATTCAAATCCTTGTACTTCATACCTAGCCTAAAATTAGCTTTTATTTCAGTCATCTCAAGCCCCATCGATTATCTTTTACCGAGATTGATCCGGAGAGAGCCCTCTCCTGTCCTCGTAGAGCTAGCTACGAAGCTAAGCGTGGTTTGATGTGGACCTAGAAGCTTAACTTTCCAGCCTGATGTAAATCTAGGCTCTAACATAGTGGCGACTCCGTTGGGGAAAGAAAGTTTATTTTCTTTGTTTGGATTTGTAGACTACAAACGGAGCCTGAAGTTAGCCAGGTAGCCTTCGAAATTCTCTTGCTTTGCATTAGCGAAAGTAGATGAAAGCTGATTCAGTCAATCTCCGGTCTAGTTTATAAACTGAACATCTGATCTAAACAATCACCCCAGTACATGTATCAAGTTAGATCTGATTGTTGATGGTGACCAATGATCAGACACAGCAAGGCTGAAATCATTCACCAGCAACTGCAGTGTCAAAAAATCCCAAGGTTCAGACTTTTTATGGCGACTATACTCTTCAAAAACTAGTAGCCTGAAGAATCTCTTGGTGAATTCATTGTTATCAAAATGGTTTCGCTTGTTTGATGATATGCTCCCATGAGCCGAGATCACATTCCAGGTTTTCCAAATAAATTCTGAAGGTACATTGGCAAAGGAATTTGCTTACGTTTAAAGATGATGATAGGAAGGATGTTGTTTTACATTTGGTTAGATTTCTCATGCATATTCGCAAGGTGAAGGTTGATTTTCCTGAAGATTGCTTGATGAAGATATTCCTGGCCACTCTGGAAGGTGAAGATCAATCTTGGGATGAAAGTTTTTCGCCTGCTTGTATTTAATGTTTGAAGGATTTTCATACCATGTTCTTTGAAAGATATAAAGAATATTATCCATCATTAAATTTAGTTCAGGACTGTTGCAAACATGCTTATAGTTTTATTGAAAGCCTTGAGAGATATTATGAAGATGATAATTTCATGGATGATGAGATCTTGGAAGCCTTGTACGAAAATCCATCTCAGCAGCATAAAGAGAGCTTAGAAGATACTCATCAAGATGCTCAGGAAACTTTGCAGCAGGATCAAGATCTTAGCACAGTGGAAAATGATGAAAGAGAAGGCTTTATTTCAAATGTATCCATAGAAGAAGACAGTGTGGAGGAAATTCAAGTTTCAATTTTAGAATGTGATAAAGTCAAGTTGACCAATTCATATTAGATTCATATCGTGATGATCAAGAGTACCTTGTGCTGAATCCCATGAAGGAGAGCTCTGCTATTGAGATCATTTGGAATGAAGAAGACAAAGTTATTGACCAAAGCCTTCATGAGGAGGTAATCCAGTCATTTCATGGACAACAAGATGGGATCATTATTCAAGTAAGTGAAAAATCTTCTTTTGATAACTCAGTGGTGAATGATAATTTGATTGCCATGTCATATGAAGATGATCAACAATGTTTTCAAATTTCAGAAAATCAGGGAATTGAGGACTGTAATTCAGGTTTTTCATGTTTTGAAAAGTTATTTCATGAAGACAATAATTGCTTGAGCAAAAGAAAACAAAAAGTATTATCTCCTTTGTCTGAAGATGAAATAGATCGACTCCTGAAAGGTCATGTTATTTCTCAAGTTAACGCAGATCTGTAGTGTGCACATGGTCAAGAAGGTATTGGTGAAACTTCTTCCTCTTTTGGAAATGATGAAAGTCTTTTAATTAGCTTTATAGATCAGCAAACAGATAATATTTTCTTCCATGAAGATGATAAGGTTGTCATGTTTAATAATCTTGAAGATTGTTTTATGTTCAAGAATGACCTTTACCATGGAATTGAGGAATATGAGCCTAAGAGAGACAATATGCCAGAATTTTTCATGGTCAAGGAATTTACAACTAACACTCAAATGGCAAAAACTTATACCTCTCTGTGCCTTCCTATCACTCAGCAACTAGTTGTTCTTTCAGATCAGAATGAAGGGAGTACTTGTATTTTTGCTGCTGGATCTCAAGACAAGCTAGTGCTTCAGGATTTTCAAGATCCTTACGACATTCTTTTGCAAGCACTAGAGAAGAGGAATGTTGGCTAGTTTGCCTTGGTTTCAATTGTTATTGTGAGTTGTCTACCTGTACATCGTTCTGCCTGCTCGAGGAAAGAGAGAGCAGAATTTCATTGAGTAACCATTTGTTGGATTGGTTATATTGGAAGGCCCACTTCACATGATTGTAAATGTTTCATTAGTAGGCAGGTGGTCATCGTCATGATTTGAAACCCTCAAATCTCGATGATGTGCTGCCATTTAAAGGCTTTGTAAGTACTTGTTTCAGTTAAGTCAGTCTTGAGTCATTTTTTGTTTCAGTCAGTTTAAAGATAGTTTCAGTTGAGTGTTCAGTTTCATCTTTTGAGAGTCTTGTTTCAGTTTTGGATTAGTCAGTTCAACTATTAGTCTTGAGTCAAGAGTTCAGTTTTGATTTGTCGAAGTTATTGACTCCATAGCCCAATGGACGAAGGAACTATCTACTTTCCAGAGATCTGTAGTTCTTGGCACCTCCAAGGAGCTACCATCCTTATTGGAGCCAATGTTAGTGTCAGTCTTTGCAGCCTTCCTCCAGTAAACATGCTCTTCCAAAGTGATTTTAAAGTGTCAAGGTCAAATTTTGTCATTTCAGTGAGTCTTCAAGCAAAATTTGGTCACTAGGTATTAGGTCTAGGGTTTCATCTTCAAAAAGTCTAATAATGTCCACAGGCGCATCAGGGAGGTTCAAAATCGGTTTTCATTGCAAAATTTCATCGTCAATATGTTTGATCATGATTCTTCATCAAAATTATGTTTCGAAGAAGAAATCATAAAATTTATGGTTTGTAATAAATATGTAATTTTTAAAGTTTTTCAGTCATGAGGTATTTCAGGCACAGCCCTGGTCATCCTTTGCCGAAATTACATGCCAATCATCCCTGCACAAATAGACAGAGTTTCATCTTTCAACCAAAAATCAAAGTGGAAGCAAAAACAAAGTTTAAAGATAAAGTCATTTGCAAATATTATGAAAGTGGGTTTTATGAGCCAAATCTTAAAAGCTCCTAGTTTATAAGTCATTTCTTCAAATTGCAAACTTCATTTCCACTCTTGGAAGCAAAGCAAAGTTGTGTTTGGAAGTAAGCAAGAGAAATTGGGAGAAATCGGTCATACTTCAAATTCCCAAACCCTAATGGCTGTCCCAAGAGCTCCATGTCACCATTCAGCTAAGTGTACAATCATGCAGAGGGTTTTCATCATCATGTCAAGTTCCAAAGGGTCATTTTGCACCTAGTTCATGCTTCAGTTGTGCCTAGGTAAGGTCCATTTCCCTCTCCTAGGGTTTTGGAGGTAATTTCTCTTGGATGGCCAAATCGTCAGAAAATCTTGTATCCTAATGTTCATACACCTTCCCCTATCCTTAATTTATCTTATTAAACATTTCCCGTCACTTAGATCCCCCAAATTCCTCATTTTCACACAAATCCTAGTTTTTTGCTACAACTTGGCAATTTTCTAGGCTAGGCCTGTGTTTTGCCCTTTTGGACCCTTCCCCTCACTCAATTTCTAAGATTCCACTTTCCACTACTTTCTAACATCCCTCCCTACTTCCAAAAATTTTCTCAAGAATTTAGAAGCCCCTTATCCCCTTCATTTCGCTTCATTTCGACAAATCCCTTGTTCCACACATCGGGATAGGTTTTACTCCAATGATGTTTCTGAGTAAGAAAAGATGAATTTGGGAAAATTGACAGATTTTTTTGTCCACAACAGGCCAAGGAAGAAAAACCTCCTTCACTTTTTACACAGGTATCATGGTTTTATAGAAATGTCAAAACTACAGTCGCCTCGGGAGAATTGATGCACCTCTGACGTGACCTTGGGAAAATCACGTTTTCTCCTAGCGTGGTTGGCCAAAAGACTTGCTAGATGAGTCAAATGATAACTAGACACAAATATATTTCCAATGAGCTATCATGAGCACAATTTGGAGTTGAGGAACACCTTCAAAAGTGGACTGCAAGAGCACTATGCCTTGAGGTAGCCTCATTTGGCACATTTTGACCAGTCTTGGGAGATTTGAGTTTTGGCCAGGTAAATGAACTCAAAATTCACAAATTCTAGCTGGGTTGGAAAGTAGATTCAAGTACATTTCCAACGAGCTATTCTCCACCCAATTTGGACCCCAGGAAGGCCCTTAAACCGGGTCTGCAAAAAGGTGCTACGCACAGAAAGTTTTAACACAGGGTTTTCCTCCCTATGTGTCGCGCCACGTGGCATTCGCTTTTGCTAGAGAGCTCCAAATCCAAAAAAAATTGCATTTTTGGATTTTTCATGAAAAATTATGGTTTCTTTTTCATGGACAAGAAATTTGGGTAAGTTTTGGGTCCTCAAAGAGGTCAAAAACACTCAAAAAATGACCTCACTGCCCCTATTTTGACACACAAGAAGCAATCTTGGCAGATGGAAGTGTTGGAGGGGCAAATGGAGCATGGTTTTATGTGGACCTAGAAGCTTACTTTTCCAACCTGAGGTAAATCTAGGCTCTAACATGTTAGACATGAAGTCCATAATTTCTCTTGCATTGTAAATCTCTCGGGTTTTTGTCGTGACCCGGCCTGGATTTAATGAAAAAGTACTCATTCTTGTTAAAAAGGAAAAAAAATAGGGCAACTAATCTATTTTTTATTTGACATATATAAAATAGGTGTGACTTCATTTATTTATTTTAACATATATTAATTATAAATTTGGGTAATTACAATCTTACAATTTTTAAAATGTCAATTTTATTTTATTTGGTATCTAGAGGAATCGGCAACTAGGTTGGTCTCGTATGCTACCACTATAACCCTCTAGGTGCTTATGTATCCCCATTCCACAAGCATAGGTGAATCGAGGGGATTTGACCCTCAAACCTCCTCGAACATAACACTTCATTTTCATGGCCATCGCTAATTGAGATGCCCCCCGGGACTTTTTAAAAAGTCGTTTTATTTTAAAATATGATGTATAATTTTTCTAAAATTTTGAATTGAAACATTTTTTTTAAATGAATAGCTATCCATTGCTATAAAAACTTGGTTTGAAGGCCAAGGCCTTATACATCATATTCTAGACAATCTGATACCAAAACAAACAAACAAACAAACAAACAAAAACAAAACAAAACAAAAAAACAAAAACAAAACAAAAAAACAAACAAACAAACAAACAAACAAAACAAAACAAAAAAATAACAAAAGAACAAAAAAACAAAAAAACAACAAAACAAAAAAACAACAAAACAAAACAAAACAAAAACAAAAACAAAAACTCCATATAGAACTATCGCAGTTTATGCATAAGGTACAAAATACTAATTTGAACTGATTATTCCATATATTCTCCAGAATGCACCAACAAAAACTACATATTTACATAACATAACAAAAACTAGAAGTTGAATGAGGCTAGATATCCTCCATGGCAGAAGCGACGTGGGCTTCATTTTCTTCCATTTTGAGTTGAGAACGGGTGACTTTCTAGTCATCGGTAAGATCAATACTACTCTCCTCCATATGTTCGTTATTCTCGAACTGCTCCATGTTGTCCTCATCTGCTCAATTGTGATCCTCAACATCGTTCCCTACTTCAGTCGATGCCAAATTTTCCACTCGAAACTCAAGTGTTTCATTCGCAAATTGAAGGCAATCCATTTTGAGTTCCAGAAGACCAGTCAGGGAGATAGCGATTCTTTTTTAGCCTGATATTCTGCCAATATCGTCTATACATGTCAAGATATCAAATAAATTACAAACTTCACACCACCTACCATCCTGGAAAGTGTAAGACCAAGCTCTTCTTTTGCATCCCCAAAATTTCGCTCCATAACTTTGAAGTTGTACCAAACTTGTTGACAAATCTAACAAATTAAAGTTCTAATTGCATTTTCCTTGTTTCCATACTCTCCCAAGTGATCCATAAATACCGTTGGACCCATCTTCCTTGAATCATTCCCGCTACATGCACCGTAAATGTATGCTTTGTTCACCAATACCGAATTTGATGGAACCATGATGGAAATATTACAATCACGATGAATTTCAATGCAAAGCACACATGCAAACTGGAATTCAATTGCAAGGATGAGAACCTCACACATTCGAACTTATTTAATAATCACATCACTCCTACTCCAATTGTCTGGTGCCCAACAAAGTTTGACGTTCACTATCTAAGTGGTTGCATTGGCACAGCTCTCCAAAATCATCCAGAGGCCACCACAATCTTTCATTTAATAAGGATCCATCATAATATGAGGTCGGTTCAACTGGAAGGAATCAACGCCTTATTCTATGTATAATGCACCTAAATATCGAAGTCGTGTATACTTGAATTCAATTCATCAAGGAATTCCTTTTGTTGTTAAATCTCCATCATCCAGCCTCATCACTCCTTGTTCTAAATGCACTCCTTCGTTAGCCAGAGAGTCAGTCGCCATGTTGAGATTTCTTTTGACTTAATAAAATTCAATCAAATCAAATTTTTCCACTACTAGCTTGACTTAATGCAAAATAGAAGTAGGGATCTACTCATCTTTATTTCTACATTTTATGATATGATGGATCATAATCTTTGAATCACCAAATACCATCAATTGACAAATACCTCTATTGTAAGCCAATTCCAAGGGCTTGCAATAATTCCAGATATTAAACATGGTTATTTGTTGAAATTCCTAATCCCCAGGCAGATTGAATGTCCCTTTCTTCATCAAGGCGAAAGATAGACCCTTTCGCTCTTGCATCCATAGGGTTTCCTTTCGAAGCACCATCAAATAATAATGCATAATGTCCAAAAAGAAAATCCAAATAGAAAATTTATTTTTATCTAATTTGACTAACAATGAATTTTGATCCAAACCTTTAGATCTGAAGCTATTAATATAATGAAAGGGATAATCTAGTTTCATCCGTTCACTTTCAGATGGTGAGAAATCATCCAATTCTTTTATATAAAATCCTCTTAATGAGATTGTCTCAAATAATATTGATAACACTTTGGAAGCCACTGTGATTTCATTTGTTCTTTCTTCCTTGAAGATTGCATGATTGCGAGTTATCTAGATTGTCCAATAGAGATACTTTGGAAGAGCCATCTAGCACCTCGTAGCCACTGAATTTTCTTTTCTTTGCCATGGTAGTCTTTGCCTCCGAGAGTTGAACATTGCTTCACAATTATCCAGAATGCAATAGAGGTCTAAAACCTAAGCAAAAGCCAGTGTTCATACCTCCATAGCGAAAGGACATTGTTGCAATAGATTGGGTATATCTTCTTCCTCTCTTTGACAAAATTGAATCATAGTATTAACTAATTTAAATTTAATCATTTTGGGTAATTCCTTGTATATAATTCACCATATATATTCAATATATTTCCCATCTTATACAAAGGTAATTCATATTTTCATGCGGATTTAGCAGTAGTATCAGTCTATCCCCAAGAAGAAACGTCTCCCTGTTCTCAAACAAAACAACTCCAAGGCTAATCACATGCTTAATTTTGGGTCAAGGCTAAATCAAAGTGAAATTTGGTGCCAGGGGAAAAAGGGGTATGCTTCCTTTCCTTAATGGTTGATTACGAGACTCAGAAATCAAAGTGGAGGAATAATTCCTCATGGTTTAATGTAACATTTTGATGCTTTGTAAATTTTGGTTTTTGTTAGGTTAGTATTAGTGAATGTACAAGTGGAATTGAAGATATTGTAGCATTTTGTTTGAAAGCTTCAAGGTCAAAATTTTGTAGATGTTCGTTGATACAAACTCCATTCCAACCATGTCCATTGGTTTCAACTTGCTTATAGATTTGGATTGGTTGAGTTAGATATAAATGGTTTTTATTGTTATTTATCATGCAATCTATATAAAATCAAGGGCATATCTAAGTGTTGTGATGTACAACAACCCCCCATTTCATAAAAATTTTCTTTCTAGCTATAATATGAAATGGGTCCCTTTTAAACATAGATGTGTGAATAAATTGGTATCAACTCATCATTAGAAAATCCTTAATCAAAAGGTCCAATGGAAACGTTATATTATAAACCTTTTGAACTATAATGAAATCGGTCTTATGAATAAATATAAAATTATTTATTATTCCGATAAAGCGATCACAAGATCGCATATCGCAACAACAAAGAAAACATAATACAAATACCCATTGACTTACTCCGATCCGAAAAGTGAACAACTATCGGTTATCGGGAAAGGCGAGCAGCAAATATAACGAAAGGCCCTCCCCTATTTCTTCAATGCGATATCGTTATTGGCAATCGGGGGATATAACGCAACGCATGTTTAAGACACTTTTAAATCTCCCGATGCGATAAGGTGTATCGCCATTGGGGATCAGCGATTTTTGCAATAACATAAGTATTACGACCCGAGCTCATCCCCGATTGTGATCCGATAAATCAAGGCGCTAGTTTCAAAATAGATTTAAAAGGCTTGCATGCATTATTTTGGATTATTATTAAAGCCTTCCCGTTCCTGATAGCGACTTACTTTTGATTATCCGCCAAAAAACTCAAGCCACGCTTGAATGAATCATTCGGCATATAAACGATATGATGAGTATTTAAAACTCCTTTACCATGATTGACAGGTTAAGCGGCCAATTAATGAATCAGTTATGCCAAGATCTTCCCTGATATTGTATATGTGGCAGTATCACAATGATCTTTCATTATTCTCTAATTGATATAATTCTTTCATATTGGCTCACATTACCTATTTTCTGTATCACGTTCATTTTATTCCTTGTGCAGAGCTCCGCCGAAACAACAAGTTCAAACCAAATGGGAAAGAAATCCAAGAGATCCGTGGCAGCAACGACTCCCGCAGTAATAGTGCAATCCACCACTGATCCAGGACCAAGTAAAAAGGGATTGATTTCAGACAATACGTGTCTTGGCCTTGGAAACATAATTTGGCAAAGCATATATAATTTAATTGAAGCAGAGGATCCTGAGACAGTACCAGTACAAGCTACCGCAGATTCAACTAGAAAATCAGAGGCTTCCTTGAAAGATTTAGCTGATTCATATCTGCATCGAATAGCAGCACGTGAAAAAAAATTTCCATACACTGATGTAGTGCGATGGGCAATAGAGGAGATCCCGGTTTTAAACAAAACATTTTGCACAGTTGACGGAAGGGTCTTCGGCTCATTTCAACCTGATGACTTAAGGAAAACGTATCACTTGCATGAACCTCAAAAGAAATACAATAAATCCTTTCTTGAGAAGTTCACAAGTGAGAATGAGACTGAATTGGCCCTAATTTGGGAATGGAGACAGAACCCCGCAAGGCACAAACATGAATCTTCAGGTAAGTACTCTGTAGATTCATTATGTTCTCCTTACTGTTATGTCGGGGCAATGATGTGTAGAATTTGGGGATTGCATGATTCTGCAAAATTCACTATTGAAATGGTTCCTTTAATGGAAGTGGCAGTTAACATTGAAGTAATGGATTGGGCAAACATATTGTCAGATAAATTAGCCACTGCAATTCTTGAGTTTAGAGCAAAAACTCGCGTGACCGATAGGTCTATTCCTCCGTTTTATTATAGTGCTTATATTTTAGATACTCTTTGTTTCAATTCTGAATTTCATGTACTAGGGTGGAGATGGACTTCACAAGACCCCATGCCAATTCACATTTATCACCAAAAGTTATGGAAGGCGCACTATAAGGGCCACTTGTACCAAATCTGTAATGGTTTTATGTTACCTATTTATTATGCCATTTTTGATAAGCCTGCCCCAAAGATTTAATCGGATGCAGAGGTTGACCTAACCATTGTAGGAAATTGGTTCAGGGAAGACAAGTTCACATACATAAGGGTTTTTGGTAGCCTTACAAGACCTCATGTCCTTCCTCTGTATATACCTGACAAGCTGTTAGCCTGAGAATTGGCCTACCAAATAACAACGGCAGGAACATCCAAGACTCTTAGGACTTCTAAAAAGCAGGCTTGGCCTACTTTTCCTTTGAGATGTGGTGTTTATACATTGCACGACTACAAGCATGCGAAGAAGGAGGCAGAGAAAATAAACATGCTTAATATTGCAACCATTCCTAATAGGCAATTCGATCCAAGGAAAGTTGCCTCTACTGTGCTTGAACAAGCTAAACTTACAAGGTTTGATCATGAAAAAGATGACTTTGATGACCTGTTTTATTCGGCAGAATCATTATTCCAGGAACAAACGCTCGCCAAAATGAGAGATAACGATGAAAGGCTAGTAGAATTCAATAGGCTCAGAGAACAGAGGTTGCAAACTCTACCTCTGGACTTATTAGATACTACCCCGACAACACAGTCAAGCGAGACTGAACAACAAATCATTGACAGACCTCCTGCTGTAGGAAAGATTCTTGAAAGAGGAAAAGAACTAGAACAGGAGAAAGAGTAGGAGAAAGAGCAGAAAAAAGAACAGGACAAGGGCAGCGAAAATATCAATGTGGATACTCAGATTGATCCTAAACTACTCCAATAATGGCAACAATTTGACTCTATTATAAGCAATCTAGAAGGTCCACAAGGTGCCAACACACCCAAAGTAACAGATGGACAAGATACACCGTCAACAATGGTTCTGAATGAAGGAACCAGCGGCCTACCCACTAGCACGGATTTAGAAGTGATTCCAAAAGATCCATCCGATCAAATTATTTTGCAGATAGAGGACATACCTCCATTAGATGTCTTTTACAGTCCCAAACGCGGGGTTGTAGTGAAAAGACAGAGGAAAAGGATAAGACTTGATCAATCTTCCCTATTTCCAGCACAAACAGAGACAGCTAATGTAGTGTGGAAAGAAGAGTTTAACCCTTCCGATGACGTAACAAAACTTTCTTAGTATGCCGGAGCTTATTCAGCAGCCACAATGGATAAGGCATCGGAAGTAAGTAATCTACTTAAAGAAAAGGACCAAGCAATTGTTTTGTTGCAATCACAGGTGTCTGAAGCACAGCAGAAAATTGAACAGTTGGAACAACAACTATCAACACAGCAGCAAATAAACAATCAATTGAATAAGCAATCGCTTGAAGAGAAATAGAGAATAGACTTAAGCGCAATACAAAAGCAAAAAGAATTATCTGAAGCATTGGCCAGGTTAAAGACAATGAATGAACTAATGATGAAAACGAAAGATGAGCAAATCGCTCAGCTGTCACATCAAGTAGAGAGGTTCAAGAGTCTTCCGCAACCAACAGATTTTAGGTCCGAAGCACTACAAATCAACAAAGCATTGGTTACACAGTTAAGACTGTTATGTCATAACATTTCTCTGGTTGAGCCCCTTTGTGATATAACGGCATCAATATTTGACAATTCAGTCGATGCTAGGCAGGATTTGGAACAGGCTGATGAGACTCTAACAAACTTTCTTGCTTGGCAAGATACCAATGAAGGGCAGGCCGCAAATCTACCCAAAATTCTAGAATCACACAAGGAGATCCTTTTCTTAGAATGGCAGTCACAGCTGATGAAAGCAGAGAGAGAAATTTCCAGATGCAAATTATCTACAAGTAATTTAATTGAATTAATCAATAACACTCTTTATCTGTCTAACATGATTTCGCAATGCACTCTAGGTAAATTGTTGTCAGCCAAAACATTGGAGCAAGCTTGCAATCAAGAATTGGAGAAGCATGGAATATTAATTTCCGGCATCCAAAGTTTAACTCGGGATACCTATTGGTTTTTCTTAGTAAAACCATACAGTCAAAGGGTCACCCTCAAATGTTTAACCGATGTGATCGGTTGTATCATTCCCGAAATCCATGATGCCACATACTCAGCTCAACTACATTCTCGTCTCGCTCGTCCTCCAGAATTGGAAGCGATGCTTGCAATCTGCCAACTCAAATCAAAAGGAGATCATCTGAAACAATGAGTCATGCTGCCGACTGCAAACAAATCTATTGTTGAGAAGATACTCATGATCTAGTTGTACCAATTAATAGCATTTTATTTTTGTAGTTAGTTAGTTTAATTAGTATTTATAGACCCTTTCATGCATTTA
>APFE030245184.1:477-56897 GCA_000404065.3 Pinus taeda
AAAAAAAATTAAAAATTTTAAAAATTTCTTGTATTTTCCCAAATTATTGTAGATTCCCTTCAATAATATTCTTATCTTTTGATCGTAATCAAGTGGATTTCTTGAATTCAACAACGATGCCACAATATAATGATAGTCTCTTTTCATGTACACTTTCTACATGATAATGTCTACCACTAGACATTTTTTTTGTACGTTAAAGACCATTTATTTCAGTTATTAATTTTATTTTATTTGTTATTAAGCCAATTTTATTTAGGTGAAGCACGTAGTGCAAATAACACGCGCCAAATTATTATTATTATTATTATTATTATTATTATTAGCTATGGCAGGGGATGGCGCAACACTCTTTGATGTTACAAAGGCTGCCAGCTAACTAGTGGTGACAAATCTTTTGGACATGCTCTGTCAAACAATTGCTGATGTTGAAATCGAAAACTTATGAAAATTAATAGTTAAATCGCTCTCTCTTTCTGCAACTGTGTTCTTTCGAACAAGAATTTGAGAGAATGTCATTAGGTTCAGAGTACACATTTCCTTAGGCATTCCAGGTTTTTTTTGCACTTTGACTTTTTCTAGTAGCAGTTTTGCATCTAGTCAAATATCCATTTTATTATTCATTTGGAAGTATGAATAGTATCATTCAAGGATTTAGCATGAGCTTAGAGGGATTAAGTTTTATTATAGTGCAAGTTTATTTTAGAGCCCAAAAAAAATGTGTAAATTTTTTATTGTTTAAATTATATTTTTGAATGGTATGTAGATTATATACATATGCATTGTTTTGTTTTATAGGGGATATATTAAATTGACTTCAAAAATTTAATAATTGAAACAAAATTGAGATAAAATTGTCAATTTTATTGTTGGTTGTTTTTGGACTCCTAGTTTTGAGAACACATATTTTTCTAATAGTATTATTCTATAATATACCTTATTGAAAGACATAAAGTTCCTTTTTTAGTATTGATATTTTGAAGCTACTTTGAAGCGATGTTTGGTCATTTTCTTTTTCAAAATATTAGACCAAAGATAAGAAAACCACTTTTACTAATTTCAATTATAAAAGATCTTACATTCATTTATGAATTTGATTAGAATTCCATCATGATCCCCTTCCTAGATTTGAGATTTTGAAATGTGCGTTCTTGTATGTTGAAAGAAAACCCTAGCCAATAGATTTGAAATTTTAAATATTGGGCTGTTTGTTAGTTGAAACTAAACCCTATACTTTCACAATGAGGTTTCATAGCAATTGTGAAGAATATAATAAAAATATTTACCATAAAAAAAAAACACGCTAATTTCAATTTTAAAATAACATTTCAACTTTCAAAAAAACAAAAAGAATAACTCTATAAAATAAGACAAAACTACGAATGACCCATGATATTGAGAACCCATGTTATTCATATGGAATGTTGTTTATTTAAAGGGGGGATTTAAACCAACTTAGACTCATGTTATGTGGTAACCTACCAAGCTCTTAGAGGGATCAAATCTCTTTCCACTATAAAAGATATTTGTATATCAAAAGATATGATCCCTCTCTTTACTTGGTAGATCCAAAGTTAGTAGGATGATTTTACAAATTTTAGTTGGGTTGAGAGGCGCTCTCAACCTAGTATAGAAAAATGATGTAATGTCCTCTCTTGTAAGTACTTTGAATTAGTCAAATTACATAAAAACAAAACAAAATAAAATAAAATAAAGTAAGTGAACAAATAATTAAACATTATGAAACTCTATTTTCACAACACACGAATTTTGGCTAAACACCATGAATGGTTGTTGTTCTCACTTTGGCTCAGCATCTATAATAGTTTGTGTGTACTATCTCTTGCATACAAGACCATTTTGTTTTACAACTCCCAGCCCTTCTTAGCTATATGCACCTTATATTAGATTGCGATTCTCTAATATAAGAGGTTTATTTTCAACATATCTATAGAGAGAAGAATGTTGAATTTGATTCCCTCTCCAAGCCTTCTCTCTCACTTTCCCCTAGCTACATGTTTTTCGAAGAGATAGTGGAAGAATCCATTAGTAGTGAGGACCCTTTCACTTTAGTCTTGTTACACTCTGTTTCTTGCTTGTGGCCTTCATTTCCTTACAGTGGATGGTTCCACATTTTCTACCTTATGATTATCTTTCTATATTTCAAGGTGTTGGCAAAAACAAACTTATTAAAAATTTTACACTGATGGAAACTAAATTAACTAACCTAGATCACTCTTAATTATATATCTTGGAGCACCTAAAAAGATCAAATCTCTAGTTTCTAGAAAGACTCTGCATTTGATTATTCAATATTGCAGATACCATGTTCTTGATGGCCTCACTATATCACTTGATACCATCAAAACGTGAGATGGGGAGTTCGTGAGAGCTCGTGTAGATGATCGTGCCACACTCATCGAAGTTGCAAAGGCTGCCAACTACGTGGTGGTTACAAACTATTGTTGATATGTTGAAAGGGAAAACCCCTTAACATATAAGTGAGCTTTTCAATATTCGGTATGAAAATTAATCGTTAGATCACTCTGCAATTGGCATGGTACTTACCTTTCTGCAACTCGGTTCGTTTCAACATGAATTTGAGAGAACGTCATTAGGTTTAGAGTACACATTTCTTTATCATTTTGTTTTTTTTTTATCCCCAGTTTTTGCAATTTAAAGTCAGTATTATATTATGGGAGGAGAATTATTATCACATAATTGTTCCTCTTTCAATCTGTTATTTTCAGTTCATAATGAAAAAAAATTGTTAATTTTACATAGGCTATGGAATGTGAGGGTGATAAGTACAGTAACATTGTTAGTACCTTGATAGAAACTTGTTACACAATACACCCTTTGCACTTTGAATGCTATGTACAATTGTAATTAAAGAAAATTTTAAGCATAGAAACTTGTCACAAGTTTAGAACCCTGGGGAATTTCACTATTATGTAATATGCAAACTATAAATTTAGCCCACCTATTAATATTAGCCCCTAAATTATTTTATGGTTGTAATTACTTTGTATCTTCTCAATTGTTCTTGTTATTATTTATTTGGAGGTATGAATGGTTGCTGTTCTAGTTTATTTTTAATACAATAAAAGATAAAGATAATATTTAATGTTTGTGTGTGGATAGGTATAGAAGAGATATTTTAATGTAATGTGATGTTATTGTTAAGTTAGGTTATTCAAATGTTTTGATTTAATTATTTAATCCTCATAAATCTATGTTAATCATGGATATAATGTGCGCTGAGAGGTATCAAGTTCTATTATAGGGTACACTTGTTTTAAAGGGAAAAAATAATGAGTAATTTTTTATTGTTTAAATTATGTTTTTTAATGTTATAGAGATTACATACATGTGCATGGAATCATTTTATACTAGTATATTAAATTGGCTAAATAAAAAATAAAATAAAATAGATAATTGAAATAAAATTGAGGTAAAAAGCCAATTTATTATTGATAGTTTTTGGCCTCATAGTTTTGACAACAATTTTTTTATAATAGTATTACTCTATAATATAGCTATTTTAAAGACATAAAATTCCAATTAATTTAATTTTTTTTCAAAGATTTAGTGTTTCAATTATATAAAATTTGTGGCAAGTTGTTGAGCAGTTGATAATGTGAAAGTACTTTGAATTGTTGTTTGTTCAATAATTTCTTTCCCCAATATTTGGAGATGACTAAATCTTCTCCTACCCCAATGCTATTTTTGTGTTCAAGTATATCATTTTTTTCTTAGACTAAAAGTAAGAAAACTACTTTTATTGATTTTAATTAAAAATAATCTTAGATTCATTTATAAATTTGATTAGAATTCCATCATGATTTCCTTCCTAGATTTGAGATTGTGAACCATGGTTTGTTCCTTAGTGGAAAAGAAGCCTAGACAATACATATAAAATTTTAAATACTAGTTTGTTTCTTAGTTGAAACTAAGACCTAGACCTTCAAAATGTGGTTTAGGGCATCTGAATTTGTGAGGAAGACAATAAAAAATAGTAGATTTTTAATAAATGGAGATATTTTACATGTTCTTATATATGATTAATATGATTAGCTAAAAATTAAAAAAAATGAAAATATGCATTTGTAACTTTTTTTTTTTTCAAACCTTTTTAGTTTCTACTAAATTTTGAATTGAAAACATATTAGGGAGAGTTTATAGTTATTTTCCTTAATTAAGAAGTAGAGTTGTTTACTTATCTATTAAATGTATTTTAAGGATTTTATTTTAGTTAATATAGCCATTTTGTTTATGATGAATTTAAATGTTTTGTTTTTAGTCAAATTTAAATTTATAATAGTTTACAAAATTGCCAATTTTTGTAATTTAAGTTGTACTTTTAATTCAAAAGATAAATTTAATATTTTAAAATTAAAAACAAAATGAAAAATTTCAGGAATTTCCAGTTTAAATTTAGCAGCTTTTTTTCATGTGAGTTTTCTTTTACGACCTTTATTTTTCATGTGAGTTTTTTTTTTAATATTTTCTAGAGTAATTGAGTCGTTCAACTCAAATGCACTATTTTTTTATTATTTTATTGTTTCAAATGAATATTAATTAAGAATATATATTTTAGCCAATGGGGTTTTGGATTGACGGTGAATGAGTGTACTGCTAAGGCACTCCTTGAGATAGGTCACCGGTTCAAAGCCCCCGTGGGTGCTTAGGTAGTATTATATAGAAAAAAAAAGAATATATATTTTTTATAAAGACACAAATCAATGATTTAATCTTATTAAATTTTTTATACCAATGAACTGTATTTTATTATTTTATTGTTTCAAATGAATATCAACTAGCATTTGCACCAGATGTTGCAAAGGAAACATAGTAAGGCAAGAGAAAACATATAACACTATGTAAGGCAATAGATAGCATATAACACTAATTAACGCTTCTTTGACAATTGTTGAAAAAAAAATATATCAACAAAAATCAAGGACCATGCTATATGCAATACATGCTTCTTAGCCTTACAAATCATAAGTCACATATCATATAACACTAATTAGTGCTTCTAGCATATCACACTAATTAGTGCTTCTTTGACAACTATTGAAAGACAAAAAAGGAGATCAATAAAAGGAAAGGACCATGCTATAATGAAAACAAATTAATGCTTCTTTGACAAGTGTCAATAGAGGGAAAATAAGATCAAGAAAAGGCAAAGGACCATGCTATAATGAAAAGAAATTAATGCTTCTTTGTCAGCTGTTGAAAGACAAAAAACAAAGATCAGGAAAATGCAAGGACCATTCCATAATGAAAATGAAATAATGGTTCTTTGACAAGTGTTGAAAGAGAAAAAAAATATCAAGAAAAGGCAAAGACCATGCTATAATGATTCGTACTGCAATACATGCTTCCTTAGCCTTAGAAAGCATGAGTCCTATGTTGAAAAATACTTTATCACCTCAAAAACATGAACTCAAAAAATAGCTAATAACAACATTAACACATTAAATAGATTTCACCTCAAAAACAGGAAGTCAAAAAACTAGCTAATACATTTTATATTATTGTCAACAATGACATTGTGAGAGGAAATAATTATAACAATAACATGTGAAATAGATTTCAACTTGAAATCACTATGGCTTAAAAAAAACCATGCTTTAACATAAAGCAACCCACGGAAAACCCAAAGTGAGAAAAACTATTTATTATTATTATCATCTCACTAAATGCAAGCATGCATGGTCTCCCACAAATCACTTGTAATTCATGAACTCTAATACCACTAGCTGCCAAAATTATATGATGAATCTAGAGTGTTCACGACTCAGTATAATGGGGAATCCCCAAACCTTTTAAAACTTTTCAAAGACTTTATCACATACAATCTATGGACTTTAATACCATGAGCAGCGAAAACTATATGACTAAAATCACCACCTTAAACTTAACAAGTTTGAATCTTTCACCTAGTCAAATTCACTATAACCTTATCCAATAACTCAGAAAATCCCAATCAAGTGAAATATGCACCTTTTTAGTCATACTTCAAGGAATCAAAATCATATGACAAATCAACCATCGTATCGCCAAGGAATTATGAAATAAAAATCATAGTCATATTGTGAAATTGCAGAGATGTGATGGCGAAATATTTGAGGTGGAAATAGAGGTGGCATCGACTTCAGACATTATACAGAGAATTATGGAGGACTTGGGCACCCACATTACCATTCCTCTACCTCTCGTTTCTGCCAAGATTCTATGTCTTGTTATTCAATATTGCAGATACCATGTTCTTGACGCCCCACTGTATCACTCGATGTCATCAAAATATAGGATGAGAAGTTTGTCAAAGCTCTAGTAGATGATCATTCAATACTCCTTGAAATTACGAAGGCTGCCAACTACCTAGTGGTCACAAACCTTTTCGACACGATGTGTCAAACTATTGTTGATAGGATGAAAGGGAAAATCGTTGAATAGATACGTTAGCATTTCAATATTCTGGGTCAAAATTAATCATCAAATCACTCTGCAATGGAAGAGTACATCCCTTTCTACAATTATGATCATTTGACCATGAATTTCAGATCATGTCATGAGGGTTAGAGCACACATTTCCTTATGCATCCTATGTTTTTTTTTAGGGGTTATTTTGGCCCTTTGACCTTTTCATGTATCAGTTTTTGCAATTTAAAGTCAGTATGATGGTAACTTCTATCACACACTTGCTCATCTTTCAATCTGTTATTTTGGGTTCGTAAATGAAAATAATATTGTTAACTTTTACATAGGCGATGAATTGTGAGTGTGATAAGGACTGTAACATTTTTAGTACCTTGAGAGAAACTTGTTACACACTATACTCTTTTCACTTTGAATGTGGATACCAATTCTTGTTGTAATTACTTTCCATGTAGCTACTTGTTCTTGTTATTATTTATTTGGAAGT
The DNA here is from genome assembly GCA_000404065.3 of Pinus taeda. NCBI lineage: Eukaryota > Viridiplantae > Streptophyta > Pinopsida > Pinales > Pinaceae > Pinus > Pinus taeda. Next base: position 7,412 of record APFE030245184.1, read on the forward strand.
ATGAATGGTTGTTGTTTTAGTTTAATTTTAATACAATAAAAGAGAAACATACTATTTAATGTTTGTGTGTGGATAGGTATAGAAGAGATATTGTAATGTAATGTGATGTTATTGTTAAATTAGGTTATTCAAATATTTTGATTTAGTTATTTAATCAACATAAATTTATGTTAATTATAGATCTAATATAAGCTCAGATGTATCAAGTTTTATTCTAGGATAAACTTATTTTAAAGGGAAAAAATAATGTGTAATTTTGTATTTTTTAAATTATGTTTTTGAATGATATACTAGCATATTAAATTGGCTCAATAAAAAATAAAATAAAATTAATAATTGAAATCAAATTGAGGTAAAATAGCCAATTTTATTATTGGTGGTTTTTGGCCTCCCAATTTTGACAACACATTTTTTGCTAATAATATCACTCTATAATATAGCTTATTTAAAGACATAGAAACTCAAAGATTCAGTGTTGCAATTATATAAAAATTGTGGCAAGTTGTTGAGCTATTTATAATGTGAAACTACTTTGAAGTGATGTTTGGTCAATAATTTCCTTTTGCAAGATTTGGAGACGATTAGAATTCCATCACGATTTCCTTCCTAGATTTGAGATTGTTCAAAATAAACCATAATTTGTTTTTAAGATGAATATATGTGTTTGTAGCTAAATTTTCTTAAAACATTTTTAGTTTCTCCTATATTTTGACGTGAAAACATATTGTGCAAAGGTTTTACTTGTTTTCCTTAATTAAGAAGTAGAGTTGTGGAATAATGTATAAAATCCATTTTAAGGATTTTATTTTAGTTAATATAGCTATTTTGTTTTAGATGAATTTAAATGTTTAGTTTCTCGTCAAATTTAATTTTATAATAGTTTTAAAAATTGCTGATCTGAAATCACCCGTAGATGACCCCATAAAAATAATGAAGGTATCACAGACTCAAGAGTTGGGTTGTGCCTATGGTATTTTATGCAACGGATTGAGAATATTGCGAAATACATAGACACTGAAAGAGTAAGAGAACACAGTAAGAAAACACACAAAGACAACAAATTTAATAAGAAGTTCACCCAATCCTCCTTGGCTACGTCTCCTGGTCCAGCCTTCAGTGGTGGCCTTTCTATTGTGTCCTAAAGTAGAGTTTTTACAATAAGGAACTTAATTGAATCTCACTTAATAGATGATGATCAGTAGGATTGCACTTTGGTACTCAATACCTGATAGGTATGCACAAAATAGGTGCTTCAACATCTCAAGCCTTCTCTGGAGTTCACAGACTCCTAGACTTTCTCTGTGTCTGTCTACTCGATGCTACCTTTTCTCTCCAGGTCAACTCGACTTCTCTATTCTCTCCAATTCACTTCTTTCTTGCCTCTTGGCTTTCTGCTCCTCTTTCCCTTCCTACCATCACTCTTTGTCTATTCATGGCTTAAAGCCAATCTGCTCCCCAACTATTTGTTTCCGCTTCCCACCTCTCTGGATCTGCCGCTGTTGCTAGCTCGAATTCCCTTTCTCTGTGTCATCATCACTATATAACCCTTCATAGTGAGGTGGCTACTTGTTTCCTCACAAAATGAGTGTCAATTCTCTTTGAAAATTCGTTATTTCCGTTGCTCCAAGATTGCCTATGAAACTGATACCTCTACCAGCTCGGCAATCATGTTGGACCTCAAATCTTATATGACTCAACCTATTCCCCCGTCGAATCTAGTCATCCATCGGACCAATTCTTCTTCATTGATCTAGAGCCTCTAGTTCCTACGGTCTCCGTCCATATCAAGTGGGTAAGTAGCATGATCTTTTCTCACACGATGCGACTGATTTTCTCTCTCATCTACTGGATGAGTGTCACCCAGTGTATGGCATCGGGTGGGACTCGGTCGAACCCGCTTACTGCTTGAAGCCTTTCTGATATCCTACAGTTTTAGCGTGAGACTCACCTTCTAACGGAATCAGAGATTTCCATATGGTTTTATGCTTTTCCTCGTGACCGAGCGCTCGTGGTGCTTTCCTTGATTGAGGGGGATGCCCTACGATATGCACTTCAATGCTAATTGCATATCAGAAACTGCTTCTATTGTTCGATTTGATCTCCCGTTTGTCAATTTCTGCCAATGCACAGTCACCATGGGCCAACGATTTGCAAGCTTTCATCGAGGGTCCTTGTTGTTCCATGCTGACCATAAATTGCCATTGTTTAGAGGTTATTTATAATAAGCTCGATATCCATAAGATATTGAAGCTCGAAATAATTTGAAACAGTAATAAAACATAGAGAATGTTTAAGGATCCAATTCAGATCATGGCCTTCCCACTGAAAAAGCTTTTGGACCAGCAAAAGTTGGTATTCAAACATCAACTAGGTGAGGGTATAGCTGTCTCACTTGTCCAATCTCTATCCTCTTTGCACTGCTTGGCATTGAACCCTTAAGCCCAATCCTGAGGTACTCAACATCTCCCCTACACATCGTCCTCACCTTCCTATCTAGAACTGTGTCTTCCTGCAAGTGATTGAGATATTCAGGTAACATATCATCGATAGGAGGCAATTGAGTTTTGTCTTCGGGATATTTAATTAATGAAGGTTCAAATAGTCTCAAGCTATCTGCATAATGACTGAGTGGATGTGCATGTAAGCTGGTAAATCAAGGAAAAAACATTCTCACCAATTTTGTCAAGTATACTGAAAGGTCCATACCTTATTGGCTTTAACTTTTTACCTTCACCTTACATTCTATCTTTGCTGATATACAGCTAGACTTGATCACCAACTTGGAAACTATGCTCCATTCGATGCTTGTCATGCCTTGCCTTGTACTTGGCTTGGCTCCTTTCTAGTTGTTCCTATACTGCCTAGTGAATCTCTTGGATTTGTTCAATGAGCTTGGTTGCCTTGTCAGAAAACAAAATCCAAGGGAGATCTTGGTGTGAAACCAAAACAGGTCTCAAAAGGAGATCTCTATGTAGAAGAACGTTTTGCTCAGTTGTAAGCATGTTGCACATAACACAAATGTTCAAAGCAAAATTTGGGATGCTTGCTGCAATAGCCTCTGAGCAATTGGATCAGTATCCTATTGAACACTTTTGTCTAGCCATCTATCTGTGGATGAAAGGCTACACTTTTTTTTAGTTTGGTGTCCATCAGTTCCCACAGAATCGACCAAAAATTCCTAACAAACCGGGTGTCTCGATCGAATAGAATGGCAGTGGGTAATCCAAAATGAACCCATATATGATGAAAGAACAACTTTGCCGTTTGTTTAGCTATAATTTGTTTATTACAAGGTATCAAAATACACATTTTTGATAAACCTGTCCACAACAACAAATAAATAGTCATGACCTTTCCTATATTTAGGTAGTCCTCCAAAAAACTCCATGGAAACACTTTCCCAAGGATGAGAAGGAACTGGTAGTGGAGTGTACTAGCCTAGGTTTCGATTGTTGCACTTGCTTTTAGCACACATAGTACACCCTCTTACATATCTAGAAACTGTCTCATTCAATTTTGGAAAATAACAGAATCTTTGCAGTTGTGCAACCATTTTACTTACCCCAAAGTGACTTGATATTAGAGAATTATGCGCTTCTCGAATTATCTTCACTCTTTCAGTTTTTGGAATGCATAGCTTCCCACAATGATTCAAGAGTTGGTCCTTAATGTGATAATCCACTTCTTCTACTCATTTTCCTTGACTTAAAGTTGCATATACATCTTTAAAATATATATCTTAAGAATATTGTTCAATGTGGCTATCATGTAATATTAAGTTATTCTTAAGTATATTAGATGCATTTATAATTGGTCTAGATAACATATCTGCAACTTTATTATGTATGCCCTTTTTATATTTGACGACTAAGTGAAATTGTTGTAGAAAACCCATCCATAGGGGTTTATGGTGTTGTATCAACATTGCTCCCATGGAATAGTCACTGGAATCCATTTGGATCCCAAATGGTCTTTGAAGATTGGGCAGTGCTAGTGCTGGTGTTGTACTAATCTTTTCTTTCAAGATGTCGAAGGCTTCTTGCTGTTTGCCTCCCCACTGAAACACCTTGTTCAATCCTGTTAAAGGATGTAAGGGAGCTGCAATTAAGGAAAAGTTAGAAATGAACTTTCTCCAATATTGTGTTGCTCCTAATAAACTTCAAAATTCTATAGCAAATTTGGGTTTAGGATAGTTTACAGTGACTACCACCTTAGAGGGATCTATCTTCAATTCACCACCCCGTACTGTATGTCCCAAATAATTCAAAGATTCTCTGCCAAGTTCACATTTTGAGAGTTTAACATAAAGTTTTTATCTTTTCAAAACATCTAGTGTTTGCTTAACATGCTTTAAATGTTCTTCCCACATTTTTCTAAATATTAGAATGTCATGCAGATATACAATAACAATATCATCCAGAAAAGGTCTGAGTATATCATTCAGTATTCTCATGAATGTAGTGGGAGCATTAGTTAAGCCAAAAGGCATAACCAACCACTCATACAATCCCTCCTTTGTTTTGAAAGCAGTCTTCCATGCATCTTGTTCTACAACTTTGACCTGATGATATCCACTATGCAAGTCTAACTTGGAAAATAAACAACTTCCTTTAACTGATCTAATAGATCACCTATGCGAGGAAGGGTATAACGATTTTTCAACATTATCTTGTTTAGTGCTCGGTAATCAATGCACATTCTCCATGAACCATATTTATTTTTGACCAAAACGATTGGAGACCTAGATGGTGATGTGCTAGGTCTCATGAACCCCTTCTCGACCAACTCCAACACCTGCTTCTTGATTTCTGCATTTTCTAAAGGGGACAACCTTTTATACTTGTGGCTGCATAGGTTCTTTCATCTCCTGAGATTGACCCCAAATCTTTCTAAATAGCTACAACAATCTTCTTCTTCTTTTCCTCGAACTTCTTACGTCACAAATCCAGATGCAAGATCCAATAGTGCTCATCATCATGCCCATCCTTCTTACAGTGAGTGCATGAAGACTTGCTTTTCTGTGCAGTGTTTGCCTTCCTCTCTTTCCATTTCTATTTTCTTTTCTCCTTATTCTTGCTTGCAATGGGCTTGGATGATCCCCCAACTTCTGGATTCCCATTCTTTCCTCTAGCTTCTAGATGTGTAGCTTGAACAAATACCTCATCTATACTAGTGGGATTAAACATGAGGATAGTGTGCCTCATGTAGTTGTGTAGACCAGCTGTGTATTTCAACAAAGTCTCAAATGAGTCTAAAGAAATTCCTAGAATCAAAGCTCCTTTCCTGAATTCTTGGGTGTAACCTTGTAAAGAGTTTGCCAACTCATCATGGCTTGTTGCATGTAAGCTAGTAGATCGAACTACATTTTGATTGCAGAATCAAATTCACTTGAGACAGAAATAATCTTACCATGTTTCTTCATGTGAGCTTGTGTCTTCCCTTCCCAGCATACCAAGGCAGTGCCTCTGAGGCATAGGCTGGCCAGCTGAATCTTACTCTTTTCTGAGTCGATACTTTGCACTTGGCAATAAACATCAATTTGTTTGATCCAATTATCTAGCTTCTATACATTAATATCTCCACCACATATTGGTAAATCAAATTTAACATCTAATTTAATCAAAGATGCCTTCTTTTCATGTTCAAGGCTATTAGGAGGTGTGAGAAAGTTTTCTTCTTTCCCTTTGCCTTTTGAGTGGTCATGGAGGAGAGACTCTTCTTCTCATTTATCTTGTTTCAAGCCTAATGAATCTTCATCTTTATGTTTCCTAAAGTCCCTATACATTTCCTCTACCATGGACCTCATGGCGAGGAAGCTATATACAAATTGTGGGTCTAGTTTCAAGGGACTTTCTTCTGACATTTTCTTCTTGGAATACACTCTTCCAGTTTCTGAGTTAGTTTCAACCAAATCTCCTTCTCCTAATTTGAGCTTTGATCTAGTTGGCATCAAACAAAAAAATCTAGCACAAGCTTGTCTAACCTTAACAACCTAGTTGCTCTCATGCCACTTGATCTGAAATCACCTGTAGATGACCTCAGTGAAATAATGAAGGCATTACAGACTCAAGTGTTGGGGTGTGCCTATGTTATCTTATGCAACGGATTGATAAGATTGTGAAATACACAGACACTGAAAGAGTAAGAGAATAAAGTAAGCATATAACATAATTGGGGCTGAGTGCATTCTCTGCATGATTTGATGGAAGCAGGGAGCAGAAGAAATGCGGTGGTCAGGGTTTCTCAGCAAGAGGAGTTCAATTCGTATGGACAATGGAAGGGGAGGGAGCTTGGCTCCCTCCTACAAAGATGCAGTAGCCAGTGGGAGCAAGGGACCTACAGGAAATAGTAAAAATGACAGGAACTATAGAATCATCAACAATGAAAAAGAAATAGATGGGCCCAAAGCAAAAGAAAACAGTAGCACAAAGGACAATGTGGAAGAAGACAAAAGCCTGGGGTCAAGAAACAAAAAAATTAAAAGGACCTTGCAAACCAAAAGCAGAGATCACTCCCCGAGTAATATTAAATGATCCCTTTTTGTAGGAGCATAGGGAGCACATGGGAACCTATGCCATAATCTGTAAATTCATGGGAATATGGCCCACTGAAAAAGCTTTACAGACGTGGATCAAGTATCATTCGAAGCCCAAAGGAAGCATTGACCTACATCTGGGGTCAAAAGGATTCTTCATAGTAGTGTTCTCCAACATCAAAGACAAAGACAAAATATTTGGAGGACCCTATTTTTTTGATGTAGCAGGTCTCTATATGAGGCCCTGGAGAATGAAATTTGACCCAGAGAGGGATACTTTCTCTTCAGTTCCTATGTGGGTAAGGCTCTACTCTGACTTCTTGATTATTGACAGACTGAATCGTTGGCTGCCATTGGCAATAAACTAGGACGCTATATTAAACCTTCTGAAATGACAAGAAGGGGAAAATATACCTCCTTTGCTAGAATCTGTGTGGAAATGGACCAATTAGGAGCACTTCCAGATGAGATTATCTTGGAAGTTTTGGATGAGGAGTGGGTGCAGGCAGTTGACTACGAGCATATTCCCTTCAGATGCCGGAGATGTCACGAACATGGGAATTTGTTAAGAGACTGTCGAGGAAATGACTCAAAGTGAAATAGATTTGAAAGAGCATGAAGTACAAGAAATCCTCGACAAGGAAAACTTGGATCTGGAAGGATTCTTGTTGCAAGGAACCAAAGGAGGAATAGATTCTCTGCCCCAAGATGAATGCAATAGAATACAATAGTTTTTCTTATGGAAAACTCAGGAACAAGGTAAGAACATCCACAAATAGGAGCACAGAGGGGTGAAAACAATGAAACTATGTCCCAGATTAGCCACCAGAAATCCACGAAAGAAGAGAGGTAGAAAGAAGCAAAATGAGCTCCTTATAGAGTGTGGAAAGCTAATGATAGACTCAGGTAAGATGAAATATCTAACCAGTTACTCCTTTACAAATCTTTAACTATGAAGTTCATCTCATGGAATATAAGAGGTCTAGGTAGTAAAAGAAAATAGAGAATGCTAAGTAACATAATGAAACTCGCAATGCCATATATAATCTTCATTCAAGAAACAAAATGCTCCATTTTGAAAATCAAACAAATCCATAGCAAATGGCTCAATAAATTTGAGTTTCAAGAAGTAAAAGCAGAAGACACAGTGGGGGGCATTCTTACTCTTTGGAACCCCCAAAAATTCATCATTGTAGATGTTCTTACAAGAAGGGGATAATATACCTCCTTTGCTTCTTACTCTTTGGAAATGAACCTATTAGGAGCACTTCTGGACAAGATTATCTTGGAAGTTTTGGATGAGGAGTGGGTGCAGGCAGTTGAATACGAGCATATTCCCTTCAGATGTCAGAGATGTCACGAACATGGGAATTTGTTAAGAGACTGCCCAGGAAATGACTCAAAGTGAAACAGATCTGAAAGAGCATGAACTACAAGAAATCCTCGAGAAGGAAAACTTGGATCTGGAAGGATTCTTGTTGCAAGGAACCAAAGGAGGAATAGATTCTCTGCCCCAAGATGAATGCAACAGAATACCGTAGTTGTTCTTATGGAAAAATCAGGAACAAGGTAAGAACATCCACAAATAGGAGCATAGAGGGGTGAAAACAATGAAACTAAGTCCCAGATTAGCCGCCAGAAATCCACGAAAGAAGAGAGGTAGAAAGAAGCAAAATGAGCTCCTTATAGAGTGTGGAAAGCTAATGATAGACTCAGGTAAGATGAAAGATCTAACTAGTTACTCCTTTACAAATCTTTAACTATGAATTTCATCTCATGGAATATAAGAGGTCTAGGTAGTAAAAGAAAATAGAGAATGCTAAGTAACATAATGAAACTCGCAATGCCAGATATAATCTTCATTCAAGAAATAAAATGCTCCATTATGAAAATCAAACAAATCCATAGGAAATGGCTCAGTGAATTTGAGTCTCTAGAAGTAAAAGAAGAAAACACAACAGGGGGCATTCTTACTCTTTGGAACCCCCAAAAAGTCATCATTCAACCATTGGGGATGTTTGACACCTTCCTGGTTACGAATGTCTATGGTCCTCAGAGAATTGATGAGAAACTTAGATTTTTGAACTCCCTGGTAGATCTCAAAAGCAGACATAAAGAAATCCCTTGGGTCATTGGAGGAGACTTCAATATGATTAAATCTCTTTTGGAAAGAAAAAGAGAGGAACCAGAATCCTTAGTAGAGATTCATTAGGATTCAACTCTTTCACAAAAGACATGAAGATGGTTAACTCTGAAATGAAAAATGGTCTTTTCACTTGGAATAACAAAAGAGGAGGGAATTATCAGGTCGCCTCTAAGTTAGACATATTTTTGATCTCCGAGAAGTTGATGCTCACAAATTCAGAAAATATCCGCAAGTGTTCTCCCATTTGGAGGCTCTGATCATTGGCCGATTCAATTAGAAATCAATGGAATTGATGGTCCCAAGAACATTCCTTTCATATTTGAAAATATTTGGCTCTCCCACCCATATTTTATCAACAACATTGAGGATTGGTGGTCCGAAGATCTACAAGTTTACGGCTCCAAAATGTTCCTCCTCCATAAAAGGCTTCAGCACATAAAAATTAAACTCAAAGATTGGAACAAGAAGGATTATGGTAACATTTTTACAAACAAAAAATTAGTAGAGATCAGAATGCAGGTACTAAACCAAGTAATGACCTCAGAAGGTTTTGATAAATCCAAAAATGAGCAAGCTGAAAAACTCAATCTTGAATGGGAGAATTTATGCAATCAGGAGGAAATTTTTTGGAGACAAAAGTCTAGAGTTCAATGGCTCAAAGAAGATGAATGGAACACTAAGGTTTTCCATCATTCTACCATAGCCAATAGAATGCACAACAGGATCTCCTCAATATTGAATGAAGATGGGAAGCTTCAGACCACGCACAAGAATATTGAAGCTGTGATGGTACATCATTTCAAAGGTATCACAAAAGAAAACAATCTAGACAGAGACCATCACATCAAGGAAATTATAAAGAATATTCCAAGGATGGTGTCTAGAGAAGACAAGTTTAACTGAAACAAACCAGTAACTGAAGCAAAGGTTAGTATGGTGATCAAAGAGATGGAGAATCGTAAAGCTCCAGGCCCAGATGGTTTTAATGTGGACTTTTTCAACACCTGCTGGAATGTGGTCAAATAGGATATTTTGGATGTGGTTGAGGAGTCTAGAAGAAGAAGATCCATTCTAAAATCCCTCAAAACCTCCTTCATCTCCCTGGTCCTCAAACAGGTCTCAGTTCTGACTCCTGATAAGTTCAGACCCATTTCTTTATGCAATGTTGTTTACAAAATCATTTCTAAGATCCTGGCCAACAGACTCAAGCCTCTTCTGGCTTCTTTGGGTTCTGGAGAACAGTCGGTTTATGTGGAATGAAGGAAAATCCTGGAAAATATTATTCAAGCCCATGAGATTGTTAACTCTCTCACTAATAAGAAGCAAGCCGGTATCATCATGCAATTAGACATTGCAAAAGCATATGACAAGGTGAACTGGATTTACCTCAAAAAGGTCCTTTCCGCTTTTGGGTTTGATCATGACTGGATCAGATGGGTTATGGCTATGGCGACTTCACCCACCATTTCAATTCTTGTGAATGGCATGCCCTCATAAATCTTCACTCCTTCTAGAGGCCTCAGACAGGGAGATCCTCTCTCTCCCTTTATTTTCATCCTCGTGATGGAAGGACTGGGCCATACTATTAAAACTATTAAAGTTTCAGAGAAGATTAAGGGCCTTCAATTAATCGAGAACGCCCAAGCTTTGAATCATCAACAATTTCTGGATGATACCATGTTGCAGGGTATCCCCACTGTCAAGCAATCTACAGCATACAAAAAAATCTAAAATGACTTCACCCTGGCTTCAGGTATGGAATTCAACCTCTCCAAATATAACATTTTTTTCTTTAACACTAACATTGCTATTCAAAGGAATATCTCCAGAATTCTAGGCTTCCAAAGGAAGGTCCTCCCTTCAAAGTATTTGGGAATCCCGCTTACGGATAAACCTTTGCACAAAAGTATTTGGGAACCAGTGCTCAACAAGATGCAAGACAAGATCAAAAGATGGACTTTTAGAGCATTGAACCTAGCTGGCAGATTGAATTTGACGAAGGGGGTTCTTAAATCCATCACTAGTTTCTTTCTTTCAACCCTGCCAGCCCCCAAAGGGGTTTGACAGCAACTCAAGAACATTCAGAGAGACTTTCAATGGGTTAAGGAGGAGACAAAAAAGAAATGGGCCCTAGTTTCTTGGGATAAAATATGTAAACCCAAAAGTCATGGAGGTCTAGGCTTAGACAATCAAGAGACTCTAAGTAATGTTCTAGGAGCCAAACTCTAGTGGAGATGGGTTAGAGAACCAGAGGCACAATGGGCAGAAACCTGGAAAGAAAAATATGCCAACTCCTAGCAAACAAATGATCTCATTAGAATGTTAGGGAACATAAAAGGCTCTCACATCTGGAATAAAGCGTAGGATAATAGAAGCCTAGTTCAGAACAACAACTTCTACGAAATCAGAACAGGGGATCAAGCTCTCTTCTGGGAAGATAAATGGCAACACGAACCAATGTTGTTAAGGGAGGACTTTATGAGCATCAAGTAGGAAACTGATTCCCAAGGACTATTAAAGGTCAGGGATTTTTGGAATCCTCCTCATAACATTGAGAAAGGGAGAAGCTGGAGGAAAATAGAATGCAAAGGGGAAGGCCCCTTAAAGCCAAAAACGAAGGAGCTTATGAAAACTTTAGAAAAGAGAAAGATTTTGGTCACAGATGGGAAGGATTAGTTAAGATGGGTTCAAAACAAAGAAGGTATTTTTAACATCCATGAAGCAAAAAGAATCTCCCTTAACCTTGATCCTTGTGTTTTGGAAAAGTCCTGGCAAAAACTATGGAGCCACCAAGGATGGATGAAAATCAAGTTGTTTATGTGGTTAGTTCACCACAAGAAAATATTAACTTGGGATAACATTCATAACAAGGGGGTTATGGGACCCTCTAGATGCCCATTATGCGAAGCTTAAGAGGAAACAATAGAGCATATTATCAACAACTGTATCTATATCAATTGGTTGTAGGATTCTTTCAATATCAATTTTCAACAGATTAACAGAGATAAAGGAAACATCATTAATACCCCGAACAATTGGAGGAAAAATTTTGCAGAGAATGGCATCCTTAATTTGGCCTGGACCTTAACACCAAGCTTCATTATCTAGAATGTTTGGAAGGAAAGGAATAAAAGAATTTTCAGGAATGAAAAAACTACTGCCATTTGCCTAATGGATTTAATCTTAAAGCAGATTAGGGAGACTGTCCTCACCAACGGGCACAGTCCCCCCTCGAATCCTCCCACTGCGCTTGAATTGAAAACTCTCAAGCAGCTGGGAATTCATGAGATCACTCTCCAGGGCCTTAGTAAAGAGGTGAGAGTGATGGAAAGGGAGTAGGAATTTTGGAATCATCCACCAAAGGTTTATCTAAAATGCAACATAGATGGGGCTTCAAAAGGCAGCCCCAGAACAGTAGGTTATGGAGGGGTGTTAAGAGATGAAGAAGGAAAAATAATTTTCACTTTCCACTGCGTTTTAGGTATAGCCACCAACAACATGGCTGAATTAATGGTGATGGAACAATGTCTGGAGCTACTTAAACTCAATTTTATCTCCTACGTTCTCATAGAAGTAGACTTCGAGATTTCTATCAATGCAGTTAAGAAAATCAGCTATGGAACAACACCTGAAAGGGTTTCGAAACATTGCAGACTTATACAAGTTTATTAGAGAATCCATAAACATCTCCAATGCCTTCAAACGGTTAGCTTCAATCATGTCTGGAGGAAGGCCAATAAACTTGCTGATCTGTTGGCCAACAAAGGAGTGATTAATTCCGAGTGCAGAATAAATATGGATTGGCAAGAAATGTCTCCTAGCAAGTTAAAACCTATCTGCGAGGCTCAAGTCACAGAGGACAAGGAAATGTATGATTATTGGGCTCGCGGGGTAGGAAATTATTAATTGAGCATGGCGAACTAGATTTCACTACTTTTCAAGGTGAGGGTCATGGTATCAAGATTTCATTTTTTAATGGAGTGCTTATGTTCCTTTCTTAAGTCTAGGTATATTCGGGGTGAAAAAATAATCACGGGTGGAATCCCGATTCTGCTGGCTGCTGGAATTTTCTATCTTGCAGGGTTTGGAGGATTTACTGCGTTACAGGCGGTTTTCATTTGTTCACACCACTTTATCCTGGGAAGCAGCATTGGCTTTTTCAGAGCAATCACATCCAGATTCTGACATGTGGCAGGGAGGTGGACTGGAAAACCGCCCTTCCCCGCTCACTATTTCTGGGTCTTCTTGTTCAGTGCAATATTAATCTCGACCATAGGATGCAGTAGAGGTTAATCTATGGTCCAATTTTCCCATGCAGCTTGGAAGTTGGGTCCAGCTAAGCTACTGTCTGGTCGTAGCACGGTTCAGATTGATGGGCTGTTCCGCCCAGTTGTTCATTTTCCTATGTTCAGCTTAAGGGCTTACCATTAGGGCATTTCCTAAGGTTCCGTGTCTCCTAGGTGGAAGGGAGATTTCTGTCAATATTGTAAACTATTTATCTAATTAATGAAAGAGGAGGAGCAACTTTTGCCTCAGCAAAAAGAAGAGAACAAATTAAGCAAACACATAAACACAACAAATTTAATAATGAGTTCACCCAGTCCTCCTGTGCTACGTCTCCTGGCCCAACCTTCACTCCTCGCCTTTCTATTATGTCTTAAAACAGAGTTTTCACAATAAGGAGCTCAATTTGAGTCTCACTTAATAGATGATGATCAGTAGGAATGCACTTGGAACCCACAAGTCTCTAGAGTACACAGACTCCCCTTACTGAATCTCGACCTCAACTAGTTTCGGTGGTATGAGTCCAATTTGGTACTCAATACATGACAGTTATACATAGAAGAGTTGCTTGAACCTCTCAAGCCTTCTCTAGAGTTCATAGACTCTCGGACTCTCTCTGTCTCTGTCTGATCGATGATTCCTTTCTTCTGTAGGTTAGCTCAGCTTCTTTGTTCTCTATAATTCACTTCTTTCTTGCCTCACATCTTTTTGCTTCTCTTTCTCTGCCTGCCTTTACCTTTTGTTTGTTCATGGCTTAAAGCCAATCTCCTCTCCGACTAGTCATTTCCGCTTCCCAACTCTCTGGATCTCCTGTCTCTTCTCGGTGGAATTCCCCTGCTCCGTGTCATCATCATTGTGCAATGCTTCACAGTGAGGTGGCCAATTGTTTCCTCATGCACTAAGTGTCATTTCTCTTTGAATGGTCATTATTTCCCTTACTCCAAGATTGCCCATCAAACTGATTCCTCTGCTATCTCAGCGGTCATGCTAGACCTCAAATCATATATGACTTATCCTATTCCCCCGTTGAATCTGGTCATCCATTGGATCATTTCTTTGTCATTGATCTAGAGCCTCCAGATCCTATGGTCTCCGTCCATATCAGGCGGGTAAGTAGCATCACCTTTACCCACACCATTTGAGCAGTTTTCTCTCTCATCCACTGGACATGTGTCGCCTAGTGTATGGCATCAAGTGGGACTCAGTCAAACCCGCTTACCATTTGAAGTCCTTTCGATATCCTACCGGTTTAGCGCAGGACCCACCTTTTGATAGAATTAGCGATTTCCATATGGTTTTATGCTTTTCCTCATGACCGAGTACTTGGGGGGATTTCCTTCACTGAGGGGGATGCCCTGTGATACATGATTAGTGGTTATCAGAAACTACCTTTGTTTTTGGATTTGACCTCCCATTTGTCAATTTGTGCCAGTGCGCAGTCACCTTGGGCCAACGATCTGCACACTTTGACCGAGGGTTTTCATTGCTCAATGTTGACCACAAATTGCAATTGTTTAGAGGTTATTTCTGATAGGCTCGATGTCCATAAGATTTTGAAGCTTGATGTAATTTGAAACAGTCATAAAAACCTAGAGAATGTTTAAGGATCCAATTCGGATGAATTGTCAATTTTTGTAATTTAAGTTGTATTTTTAACTTTAAAGATAAATGTAATATTAAAAAAAAAAACTTTAAAAATTTAACCATTTAAGGCAATGAAGGACACAAGCAAAAAACTGAGTGTAATAAGATAAAAATGAAAGATTCCTCACTACTAATGGATTCCTGCACGATCTTTTCAAAAAATATGTAGCTAGGGAGAGAATCAAATTCAACATTCTTCTCTATATAGATATGTTGAAAATAATCATCTCAGAATAGAGCATTGTGATATAAAATAAGGTGCAACTAGCTAAGAAGGGCTAGGAACTGTAAAACAAAATGGTCCTGTATGCAACAGATCATGGAAAGGGAGTCCTTAACAAACAAACTATTGTCAATGTTGGGCCCCAATGTCTACATCTCAGTCTCGCAATTGTTTCACAGACCCTAGAACCATCAAAAGAGAAAGGAGATAAGAGAGTCAATATGGGGAGACAATCTACACCTACAACACCCATTAGAGAAATCCCCATCAAAGAAACAAATAGTAAAGATGTTAGCCAAATCAACTAAAATAGTAGACCAAGGAGAAACGTTAGGGAACCATGGCCCCACCTCCATGAAATATGCCACAATATGAATGGAAATCAAAAAAATGTTTGGGGAGGATCCTTCAAATATATAAGAATTTTGAGCATGTCAAATACCCTAGAAGACATATAGAGAAACAACTCATTAAGCCTGATTTTTCCTATCCCAAGAACTAATGCAAGCTGCCATAGAAGTATGGTCCACATTAGTCCATAATCCCAAGAGTGAAATCACTCGTTTCCAAATGTCCTGGGAAAAGGGGTAGATGTAGAATAGATGTAAGAAAACCCCACTGCTAACTTGCAATGTGAGAATACCATTATGGAGGGTTAACAATGTGACACATATGATCTTACGTGGGACACCACATCTCCACCAGTGTTTTTAAAACCGGCCACAAAAACCGGTTACCGGTCTGACCGGCCGGTTAGCAAGGCCACCGGTCAGAACCGGCCTAAAAACCCGGTTGGGAAGCCCATTTCGCCAGTTTTTGGCCCTAACCGGTGAAAACCGGCCGGTTTAGGACAAAACCGGCCGGTTTTGTCCTAAACCGGCCGGTTTTAGGCACACCATTTTGTCTCATCTTGTGCTGGCCATGGGCAACAAAGGTCTGTAGCGTTTTAGGGTTGTATTTTTAACGACTTAATTGGAGGAGGTTTCTGTCAAACATTTCAATAGATTCCATTGGTATTTGCCTTAAAATCTATCTCTATCTCATTGTAACTTGAGGAAGGATATACCTCGTTTAGATCCAAAATTTGTAACTTCCTCAAGGATTTAGAGCCTTTCTCACTATCAAAGCTCCTCTCCTTGTAATTCTAATAATAAAATTGATCTTCTTGCTTGAGGGAGCTTGGAAGTTGGAACTTGGTTCCATGGTATCCCCCTCCTTACTTAAAGGGAGGATCTTTTGTGTTTCTTGCTCTCACTAACTTAGCTCTTAGAATCTAACTCAGAGTTTCTAACTTGTTCTTGTTATAGTTTCATTGTGCATTCTAGATTAAATCTACTAACTTGCTTTTTTCATTGTGATTACTTATCTCTAGCCTTGAGACTTCAGCCTTTCAAATTTAGTAGATATGGTACAAATTTATGTTGTCCTTCTCTAGCCTCGGTCCTCTTACCGCAGTCACTGAAATACCTTGAGGCTTTAAAATGCCTCTCCATCCTACAAATTTTATCCTATTCACATTGACTACTTCCTATAAGGGCAGTTGGAAGGTCACAACAGTAGTAGAGGACTTCAAAACAAGTGAAAGAAGCTAGTTCCATAGGACCAAGCTCCTAGAAGAAAGCTTGAATATAGTTTTGGGCCTATTTCCCTGAGCCCTCTGACTAGGTCGCAAGCCTGAGCAAGGAAGACAGAGGGCCTTGAGGCACTACTTTGAAGGACCGAGAGGCTAGGTAAGTAACCTGTACAAGGCTGAGATCATTAGAAGGAAGAGCTAAGTTCTACACTCAAAATTTAAGGTCTGAAAATTGTCCTTAAAACCTGAGCTACGTGTCACCTCAGACATTGAAATTCTGAGTTCTGAGCACCATTACAGAGTGACCAAATCTAGGTTTGTAATGTCTCTTTTGTGGACTTGAAGCAGTCCTAAAATCCAGTGAAGAAGTTCAATAGTATAAGAACCAAGACCGAGTTGTTTGAAGGTGTTTTAGGCCTATTTTGGAAAGTATGTTACCAAGAGTACAGTCACCATACTTGAAGGAGTCAAGACTATATATGTATTGTACTTGGTGCCATTTTGATATATTCACCTTTACATGGTATATAAATGAGCAAACTTTGCATATTTTGTCTCTATTGGCTTGGAATCATGGTTTTACATCTTAAAAATAGTTTTGTTTCATTATAAATTTATTATTTAATGTATTTTTTTAAAATCGGTTCGTTTAGACCAAACCAGTCCCGGTTAGACCGGTTCCGGTCGGTAAACCGGTTCATTAGGTGGACCGGTCCGATCACCAGTTCCGGTTTTAAAAACATTGATCTCCACATGGGATAACTTAGATCAAGAAAGGGAAGGGATAGTGAACAACAAATAATGTGTCTATATGCTTCCATAGCTGCAATGCAACCATCAAATTATTTTCCACCCAATTCAGGTTTCTGTGGGTGTGTGGAAAAGGAAACATCATATTAACAAAGATTATGTATGTAGGCTTCCCATTTGGCCTCCATAAACACTGGAATCCCAAGATCATTTGCATGTGGCCAAAAGGTGGAAGATTGAGGGAACAATTGTCCCCTCCCAATACTGCCCAGACAATTTAGCCCCTGCTAGATGAGGAAATTTATTAATGGGGCACATAAAAGATGGATTCTTGACATTCCTTTGATGACATCCAAACCCACTTGAATTTTCTGCCCATCCCCAATGGCCCAGCGAATATTTCTACATAACCATGGCATCACAACCCTGGGAACGTATTCTCCCATTATGATGGAATAAAACATACCTCTATACATTAGGGAAACTTTTAACGGCTAATATTCGTAGGTTAGCTAATTTTCCATGCTTTTTCTAAAGAAAGATTCACTAAGTTCCATTTTTTCTAAAATGATTCGCCCAAATTTTATAGAACACCACTATTTTACCTTAAAAATCGTAAAAATATTATATTGACTAATATAAGATCATTGGAAATCCAAATATTCTATAAAAATATCACTAAAATTTTACAATTTACATATTAGGGACTAGCAAGATTCACCAAGGTTTATAAACTTTAAGATAAACTTCCATCCTTAAAATTTTCCTTGCTAAACATACGCCACATACTAGTCGTCAAGAGCACTTGATTAGATCTTTGGATGTTCTAGATTCCTCAACCACCCTTGTTTTTGGGTATAAAACTGAGATTTAGCCCAACAAATGGAATCACTTTATGGGGACCGGATTGAGACCAAAGAAAATTTTCTATAGAAGACTCAATATTTTTTATGATAGCATTTGGAATTTGCAAAATGTGCTTCGAGAACATAGGGATTCCTTAAAAAAATATGAGACCTTTTTTAACCTATCTCCCAACGACAACCATTTATGGTCCCGTGTGAGAAAAATCCTCTCGAATTGTGTAACGAGCAATTCCCAATCATATATTTCATACTTGTTTGGTTTCAACATGCATCCCAAATATTTAAATCCCTTAGACAAATATTGAATCCTCCCCCCAAACAAGGACGTTATAACTTTTATCTCTAGTGAGTCTCCCCCATTTGAAATTAGCTTAGATTTATCATTGTTTATATAGAGACTAGAAGCCATGTTAAACCTATGAAAGGTCTTGTGAAAGGATTCCCCTCCAGTAATTATTTCCTTTCCTACACAAATTCTAATGTCTATAAATAGTAGATGTGATAACTTACTATTTCTGAACATCCAACATCCCTTAGTAGCACATGTTTCCTTCATAGCATGAAGTCCTTTGCGGAAAGCAAGCATAATTAATATCAATAACAAAGGAGACAATGCCTATCCATGTATTAACCCTTTGCCCATTTTGAATAAATTTGTGGTCTCTCCATTTATATTACTACCATTGAAGCTGACGAAACACATGCCATTATCCATTTAACATCCCTATGGTTGAATACCATTATGTCTTAAAGCAGATTTTTTACGATAAGGAGCTCAACTTGAGTCTAACTTAATAGATGATGATCAGTAGGATTGTACTTGGATTCCACAAGTCTCTAGAGTACACAGACTCCCCTTACTGAATCTCGACCTCAACTAGTCTCAGTGGTATGAGTCCAATTTGGTACTCAATACATGACAGGTATACATAGAAGAGTTGCCTCAACATCTCGAGCCTTGTCTAGAGTTCATAGACTCTCAGACTCTCTCTGTCTCTGTCTAATCGATGATTCCTTTCCTTTGTAGGCTAGCTCAGCTTCTGTGTTCTCTATAATTCACTTCTTTCTTGCCTCTTGACTTTCTGGTTCTCTTTCTCTGCCTGCTTTTACCTCTTGTCTGTTCGTGGCTTAAAGCCAATCTGCTCTCCGACTATTCATTTCCGCTTCCTGTCTCTCTGGATCTCCTGTCTCTTCTCGGTGGAATTCACCTTCTCCGTGTCATCATCATTGTGCAATGCTTCGCAGTGAGGTGGCCAATTGTTTCCTCACAAACTGAGTGTCATTTCTCTTTGAATGGTCATTATTTTCCTTGTTCCAAGATTGCCTGCAAAACTGATTCCTCTGCTATCTCAGCAGTCATGCTAGACCTCAAATCTTATATGAATTATCCTACTCCCCCATTGAATCTGGTCATCCATTGGATCATTTCTTTGTCGTTGATTTAGGGCCTCCAGATCCTACGGTGTCCGTCCATATCAGGCGGGTAAGTATCATCACCTTTACCCACCCCATTTGAGCGGTTTTCTCTCTCATCCACTAGACACGTGTCAGCTAGTGTATGGCATCAAGTGGGACTCACTTGAACCCGCTTACCACTTGAATCCCTTTCGATATCCTACCGTTTTAGCGCACGACCCACCTTTTGACAAAATTGGTGATTTCCATATGGTTTTATGCTTTTCCTCATGACCGAGCACTTGGGGGGATTTCCTTCACTGAGGGGGATGCCCTGCGATACATGATTATTGCTTATCAGAAGCTACCTCTGTTTTTGGATTTGACCTCCCATTTTTCAATTTGTGCCAGTGCGCGGTCACTCTGGGCCAAAGATCTGCACGCTTTGACCGAGGGTTCTCGTTGCTCCATGTTGACCACAAATTTCCATTGATTAGAGGTTATTTCTGATAAGCTCGATGTCCATAAGATTTTGAAGCTTGACATAATCTGAAATAGTCATAAAAAACTAGATAATGTTTAAGGATCCAATTCGAATCAATCGTCAATTTTTGTAATTGAAGTTGTATTTTTAACTTTAAAGATAAATGTAATATTTCAAAAAAAAAAAAAAAACTTTAAAAATTTAACCACTTAAGGCAGTGAAGGACATAAGCAAAAAATAGAGTGTAATAAGATGAAAGTGAAATATTCCTCACTACTAATGGATTCCTGCATGATCTGTTTAAAAAATATGTAGCTAGGGAAATTGAGAGAGAACGCTTGGAGAGAGAATCAAATTCAACATTCTTCTCTCTATAGATATGTTGAAAATAATCCTCTCAGAATAGAGAATTGTGATCTAAAATAAGGTGCAACTAGCTAAGAAGGGCTGGGAACTATAAAACAAAATGGTCTTGTATGCAACAGATCGTGGAAAGGGAGTCCTTAACAAACAAACTATTATCAATATTGGGCCCCAATGTCAACATCTCAGTCCCGCAATTGTTCCACAGACCCTAGAACCATCTAAAGACAAAGGAGATAAGAGATTCAATATGGGGAGACAATCTACACCTACAACACCCATTAGAGAAATCCCCATCAAAGAAACAAATAGGAAATATGTTAGACAAATCAACTAAAATAGTACATCGAGGAGAAATGTTAGGGAACCATGGCCCCACCTCCATGAAGTATGCCACAATATGAATGAAAATCAAAAAAATGTTTGTGGAGGATCCTTCAAAGATATAATAATTTTGAGCATGTCAAATTCCCTAGAAGACATACAGAGAAACAACTCATTAAGCCTTATTTTTCCTATCCCAAGAACTAATGCAATCTACCATAGAAGTATGGTCCACATCAGTCTATAATCCCAAGAGTGAAATCACTCGTTTCCAAATGTCCTGGGAAAAGGGGTAGATGTAGAATTGATGTAAGAAATCCCCACTGCTAACTTGCAAAATGAAAGTACCATTATGGAAGGTTAACCATGTGACACATATGATCTTACGTGGGACACCACATCTCCACATGGGATAACTTAGATCAACAAAGGGAACGGATAGTGAATAAGAAATAATGTGTCTGTATGCTTTCGTAGCTGCAATGCAACCATCAAATTATTTTCCACCCAATTCAGGTTTTTGTGGGTGTGTGGAAAAGGGAACATCATAGTAACAGAGATTATGTATCTAGGCTTGCCATTTGGCCTCCATAAACACTGGAATCCGAAGATCGCTTGCATGTGGCCAAAAGGTGGAAGAATGAGGGAAGAATTGTCCCCTCCCAATACTGCCCAGACTATTTAGCCCCTACTAGATGAGGAAATTTATTAATGGGGCACATAAAAGATGGCTTCTCGACATTCCTTTGATGGCATCCAAACCCACTTGAATTTTCTGCCCATCCCCAATGGCGCAGCTAATATTTCTACATAACCATGGCATCACAACCCTGGGAATGTATTCTTCCATTATGATGGAATAACACATACCTCTATACATTAGGGAAACTTTTAGTGGCTAATATTGGTAGGTTGGCTAATTTTCCATGCTTTTTCTGAAGAAAGATTCACTAAGTTCCATTTTTTCTAAAATGATTTGCCCAAATTTTATACAACACCATTATTTTACCTTTAAAATCATAAAAATATTATATTGACTAATATAAGATCATTGGAAATCTAAATATTCTACAAAAATATCACCAAAATTTTACAATTTACATATTAGGGACTAGTAAGATTCACCAAGGTTTCTAAACTTTAAGATAAACTTCCATCCTTAAAATTTTCCTTGCTAAACATACGCCATATACTAGTCATCAGAAGCACTTGATTAGATCTTTGGATGTTTTAGATTCCTCAACGACCCTTGTTTTTGGGTCTAAAACTGAGATTTAGCCCAACAAATGGAATCACTTTGTGGGGACCGGATTGAGACCAAAGAAAATTTTCTATAGAAGACTCAATATTTTTTATGATAGCATTTGGAATTTTCAAAATGTGCTTCGAGAACATAGGGATTCCTTGAAAAAAAGATGAGACCATTTTTGACCTACCTCCCAATGACAACCATCTATGGTCCCGCGTGAGAAAAGTCCTCTCGAATTGTGTAACGAGCAATTCCCAATCATATATTTTATACTTGTTTGGTTTCAACATGCATCCCAAATATTTAAATCCCTTAGACAAACATTGAATTCTCCCCCCAAACAAGGACGTTATAACTTTTATCTCTAGTGAGTCTCCCCCATTTGAAATTAGCTTAGATTTATCATTGTTTATTTAGAGACTGGAAGCCATGTTAAACCTATGAAAGGTCTTGTGAAAGGATTCCCCTCCAGTAATTATTTCCTTTCCTACAAAGATTCTAATGTCTACAAATAGTAGATGTGATAACTTACTATTTCTGAATATCCTGCATCCCTTAATAGCACATGTTGCCTTCATAGCATGAAGACCTTTGCGGAAAGCAAGCATAATTAATATCAATAACAAAGGAGACAATGCCTATCCATGTCTTAACCCTTTTCCCATTTTGAATAAATTTGTGGTCTCTCCATTCATATTACTGCCATTGAAGCTGACGAAACACATGCCATTATCCATTTAACAACCCTATGGTTGAACCTAATTTTATAAAGTATCCACCAAGAATCTATTGATTCTTTTGGGGCATTATGCCAAGGTTCTCAAGATCTCTCTTATTTAGCCATGAAAAAAATTGAACTCTTGAAAGTTTTCGAACAATGGAGGTGAAGGTTTATACTTATTGAGGGAGACAATGAGCCTTATCTTTTATCTAGGTAGAACTCTAGTCATTGAAACTTCTAATTGGCATGCCAAAATTTCCCTTCAAGTGATTAGGTGAAGGAGGATGACATGGTCCAGAGCTCTAGCCTACAATAGTTATCTTTCATTAAAAGGATTCATGGGATAATGTTGGCCGAGATGAGTGGGTTGATAGATCATCCTGGTAGTTATGCCATTAGTTGGGGTGGTGCCCAATGAATGGTGTGTCTTGGAAATCCTTGTTTAGAAATAATAATGGAAGGAGGGATGATGTCGGCTACCACATTATCTTTTTGGATATGCTATTGGCTGAGAGGAAGCCTTACTTGTCAGCACCACCTAGTGGCCCCCACCCCAGGATGCTAGAGGGGTGCCTAAGGAAAGCGCCATAATGAAATGGGTGGGGTGACATAGGTTCAGTATTGTTGTATGCATGTTCGCTCGGTTACTCCAACATTGGTCAGAATTGACTCCATTATCGATGCAAGGCCAATGGAGGATCCCGATGAATAACAAAGTTTAATTGTAGTTCTCTTTGAATGGTGTGCCAACTTAAGTGCTAGAACGATCCCTCATTTTAGTGTCATAGTGAATTATTTACTTTTGTTATAGTTTGGATTTCAGTTCCTTTTATGTGTGCATATTGAATGAGTGATAGTTTTCAAGTGTTTGAGATTGGTTGAATGACATATTTCATAAATAATTCTCAATTATGTGATTGTTGATACTACTCATGCTATATTCAATTTTTTATAATTTAATTAGTAGCAATAGGCTTTCGATGGTGTGACAAATGAAGTCCTAGACTAGTCCCTCAATTTAGTGTGGAAGTGGAGTATTTCGTTTATTTTTCTAGTTTGGATTGCATTTCCTTTTATGTGTGCATCTTTAATGAGTGATGTTTTTTAGGAGTTTTTATGAGAGTGGTTGAATGACAGATTGCATAAATATTTCTCATTGATGTGATTTATGTTAATATTGTTGTTAGAGTTGATTTTGTGTGTAATTTAATAAATTGCAGTAAGTTTTGGATGGTGTGATATATTATGTATTGGACTGGTCCCTCAAACTAGTGTGGTAGTAAATTATTTTCTTTCTTGATATAGTTTGACTTGCAGTTCCTTTATGTCTGTAGATTGAATGAGTAATTGTTTTTAGGAGTGTTATGAGAGTGCTTGAATGATAGAGTACCTAATTCTGCAGTATTTCTTTACATTAAATTTGTGTGGAGTGTAACAAATTTGTTGATTTCTAATAGTGTGTGTCCAACAAATTTTTGTTGAGGTCATTTTATACTAGTCATCACCTTCCTTAGCATAGACTTTGCACATCAATCTTTTAAAAATTAAAGGCTACCTGGATCAATAACTAAATGTAAGAGTATGCCGACCAACATTAAAATGAAAAAAATATAAAATTAATGAGGTTAAGAAAGTTTCTTATTAAAATCATTATGAGTCATGAGCATTAATATTTTATTAAATTTTATGTCTTCATGAACATATATTGGTAATAAATGAATGGAAGAATCATCCAAGTTATCCTAATTTTTTCTACCATCAATTCATACCATACATTGAACACTTTAATCATATTGCAATAGGTAATTTGTATAGACACAAATAATATTGAAGCATTTAATATTTTAGGCAAGAAGAATCATTATGTTTTAAACATGGAAAATTTCTGAAAAATTCAAATTTATGTTCTTAACATCACTGTGTGCATCCATGTCATCCATTGTATCATTGTCAATTGTATCATTGTCAAGGTTCATATGATATTTCAAGTAGTTAATATTATAATCATCCTCGTCTTAACTTGCATCATATTCATCATCATTGAAATCTCACTCTAGACCATCCATATTTTTAGTAGATGTATTTAGAACATCTTTTTCTATATCATCCATGTTGTTGTCTTTCGTAACATCATGTAACTATGTATTTTTGTCTTTTTGTGCCTCCACATAACCATCTTCAGAATCACCATGGATGTCAATTTATTTCATGTTCTCTAATCCCTCTCTCTCATTTTGTTGGCCATATTTTTTTTCTTAGTATCCACTAATGCATGATCAAATACGTGTCTTAATCTTAGACGATAATGTATGACAAATATCCATTTTGGGTCTAGAATATCTTTATAGAAATATCTGCACATGAACGAGTACATACATATATTAGACGTATGTTATAATAATTTTATTGATTAATAAACACAATTATATATTCATATTAAAACAATGTATTAATAGAATGTTGATCACTATCACAATGAATTGGTAGAAGATACGACTCCTTATCCTTCGATAGGAACTTTGACCAATATATGGAAAAGAGTCCACTATGGGTATCATGTCTTTGTGTACTCGCAAATTCTAGATACCAAATTTTAATTTTACCAAATTATTGTAGATTCCCTTCAATAATACTCTTATCTTTAGATCTTCATCAAGTGGATTGCTTGAATTCAACCATGATGCCACAATCGAATGATTGTCTCTTTACATGTACACGTTCTACATGATAATCTTGACCATATGCCCACATTGCTAGATATTTCCTTACTTGTGAAAGAACATTTGTTTTGGTTAAAAAAAATACAATGATGAATATTAAAATAGTTAATAGTGTCAAAACTGAAATCAAACAACACTCGGTAAAATTATAACTCTACATTTATTTCAGATCCTCTAGACATGTTGGTTTGATTTTTTTTTTTTATGTTTGAATCTATACATAAATATTTTATTTGATTTTGAATTTGTTCACTAACCCATTCTAGTGTTTAATATTTTCCCCATTCCAGGTATTCCTTGGGTTTGATCTCTTAAATTGTCTCCTTTCTTCTAAAACTTCTTCCCTCTTTTTATCATATAAATCAATCCATTTTCTCATAAAGTAGATGTGGTACATAATGAACTTGCTGAGTATAGCAGTTCCATCTACACCTATTAGATGTGAACATGCTTATTTCAAACTCCAAAAGCCATGTTATTAATTTGTCAAATAAATTAGAAGTGAATTAATTTTCACAATAAAAACAACCACAATGATTAGGAGTTTACTTCCTAATTTCCACTTGAACACCATTATATTGTGGTTTTTATCCATCAATAATATCGAAGGGTTGCTCTTCATCTCATAAGCGTGGAAAATCACCTAAATTCTTACTAAGGAATTCACATAAGAAGAAAAATCCTTCATTCAATGACCATTATGGCAGTTTGTAAGACGATTATCACAACAAAGACCACTGTTAATCTCTTCTTTGAGTGAGTGCGGGTACATGTTGGGAACACATAGTGCATTGTCTCAAAGCGGGACAATAGATTCGTGAGTGACTTTGGTCAAGTATTTGGTCGATGTTGGATACCAAACTTACTAATTCCATGAATTTAAGTCCCCAAACTAATGGCCAAACAGAGGTCATCAACATAATTATCATTCACATTTTGTGCATGTACAACTCAAAGCATCCACACACATGCGATGAAATCCTCCCCTATGTCCAACACAACTACAACCGAGCTCTCCACAACTCAACAGGCCATATCCCCTTTCAGGTTGGGCTAGAATTTCAGCCACTATGTCTCATTGATATGGTCATTCCATTTGCAACTACTTAGGGAGACTCGACTCACGTCTAGCCCAAATTCTACAGGGCTAAAAGGTTCATTGAGTGCATTCAACACATCCGGAAGCATGTCCATGATATAATGGATAGAGGCAATACTAAGTAAATGTAGCACCATGAAAAATAGCGGGTTCCACTCAAGTTCTAGGTAGGTGACAATTTTGGCTACATTTGTAGAAGAAGTGCTACACTCAGCCCCACCACAAGCTTTTCCCACTCTCATATACACCATACACCATCACCAAGGCTGTGAGGGAAAATTCCTTCAATCTAAACATTCCCTCGCTCCCTGTTTTGCACCTAGTGTTCAATGTAGATCACGTTTGGCCATACTTTCCATCATTGCTCAACACATCTGACATTGCAGAGCAACTAACGCTAACATAGTTGAACCTAGACTCCATGAAACAAGGCGAAAATGATCAAATGATGGATACAGTAATTAATAAAAATCACCAAGAGAGGATCTTGCTATATCGAGTTGTCAAAGTAGGGCAACTCCTTCATGAGGGAAAGTAGTTTAGTAGGGACCACATTCAACACAAATTTCGTCACCTCATCGAGGATCTGCACACAATGGGGACCATTGCTTCCTAAGGGGGGAGGACTAATTGAGGTGGATGTTTGTGGCCACCCACCTATTCCACCTAGACCTCAAATTAGTCTCATATGTTTCTTTGTTTATTCCAACATTTACTATTTTTAGTAGTTTTTCAGGTCCTAAAGTTCTCGAGAAGTTTGATCCCCTATATGATATTTTTTAGGTCCACCACAACTTGCCACAAATGTTGTAGTACTTGGAGATACCTTTCCAACAAGGTATGAAAGTGCTAAACGAATATAATGTGACCATGTTACAACCCCGGGAAGTTGGTTTCCCAACTAACACCAACATGGCCCAAAAATTCTTGGCATTACATCTCGTGGTGTTAGGGTTTTGGTTTTTTAGGGTTTTACATTGTTGTTTAATAATAAGTAGGTCCTCAAGACTCATTTTAACACATTTTAGACACATGTACCCACCATATCTCTTGTGACAGATAAGCTACCATCATCTGAGCTAGTTTGTTTCCATTATTTTTGTAAACATATTTCAGTATTATGATATTCCATTGCTATTTATGCGGCATATCTATATTTATGCCTATATCTGTAATTTGTTGCATTGTTATTTAGTTTCGGATCATACCCTCACACTATCTACTCTCTCACCTCCTCTCTCTCTTCCTTCCTCTCTCTCCCTTAATCTCTCTCTCTCTTTCTCTCTCTCTCGTCACCATCCAAATTTTTTACTATATCCCTCCCTCTCTCTTTCTCTCTCCTTCTCTCCCTAATTCTCTCCATGTCCCTTTCTTTGCCTCTTTATCAAACCCCCAAACATACAAAATCTCTCTTCATCTCTCCCTTATCACTCCCTCTCTCTCCTCTTATCACTCCTTGAATATTTCTTCTTTCATCCCTCTCTCCCCCTCCAACTCCGTATCTTTATCCCTCCCTCTATCCTCCTCTATCACATCCCTCTTCTCTTCCTCATTCTCTCCTACCTCCCTCTCTCTCCCACCATCTCTCTCTCTCTCTCTCTCTCTCCTTGTGCCCTCCAATCCTCTCTCTTCCCCCATCACTCTGTTTGTGTCTCTCTCTGTATCTCTAACTATGTTACTCTATCCCTCCCTCTTTCCTTCTCTCCCCCCTTATCTCCATATATCGTTCTTTGTCTCTTTATCTCATGCCTAAATAAACACTCTCTCTCCATCTCTCCCTTGTCACTCCCTCTATCTCTCCACTTCTCACTCTCTATGTCTTTCTTCTTGACTCCCTCTCTCCCCTTACAATTCCATATATCTATCCCTCCATCTATCCTCCTCTCTCTCAAGTCCTCTTGCTCCCTTTCTCTCCTCCCTCCCTCTTTCATCCCCCATGATGCAGGAGCATCTGGTCAACAGGGTAGAGTTAGAAAGAAGGCAAACAAAGTTTCCAAAGAGGACTGAGGACATGGTTTGATGGATGGGCAGTAACACTACCTTGGTTATTTATTTTCTTTTACTGTTGTTATTATTACTTATGTAATTGTTTTTTTTAATTACCAGAAACAGAGAAAAAAAATCATGTGATAGTTTACTTTTAATTAGGAACAGTAAAAAATTAGGAAAAATTTTTGTTCTTGTAAAAGAGAAACCGAATATATTAGTTAACAGCCAGCTGTAGAAACGAATGATATAATCAACAACAGTTATGTAATAAGCAACTACTTTTGTAAACAGAATTATAAAAGGAGCGGAATGACCCATTAAGGGGGTTCTGACTTCGTGAGAATAGACAAAAAGCAGAGATAACAGAGGAATAAAACATTCTGAGCATTCAAATATATACTGTGTTCAAATTGTGTGATGGTGCAGATAAAATTTTCAAACTAGGTTGTCAAGCAGAGCATGCTACAGGCGTTGCATAAAATAAAGCGATAACGTACAGGCGGAAGTTACAAAACTAGGTACACACAACCGAACCCCAGGTATGCGATATAATACATAGGCTTGTCATTCATAAAATTACCATTCCATATAAATAAGTTACATTGCCAGATAAGTGCATTACGCACATAAAAACCCTGTACAAGTTCCATTTCATACTGTCCAAAATAACCAAACGATTCAGGACCACAGACACGGGAAAAACCTACAGTGAACAATAATATAATTTACACAGAGGCTCAACATCGAATTACAAATCGAGAGCAACAAAAGACCAACTCAGAACCAAACAGCCTAGGGTCTGCACACAAGTCCAACCTCGAGGGTTTAAGAAGCCCAAACAAGCAACTACCAAACAACAACGAGAAAGAGCTACACGAAATTGCAGACTGTCGAGGACATGAGGAAGGCCACCGTGCGCAGTCCTCCCTGTAAAGCAACGAGTATGGAAAGTTAATCAGGTTGGCAGCACTTGTAGACGAAGACAACATAAAAAGAAACAAGAACACAAAACCAAAATCGAAGTCGAAGTTACCTGCACACGGCGCTAGGACCTCCAACCGACCCAGACGAAACACCTGCCCACGAAGGAGCCGAGACATAAGTAACAGAAGAAGATGCGTATAAACAACTCTGGCATAGAATATTGACTTACTAGCATTGCTTGCAGAATCGCCAGCTGAGAACACCGTCACCAGTCGAACAAGAGCAGAGCGGGCACCAGAACAAAACCGTTGCAGAGGAGCGGGAGCGTTACAAGGGAAGTAAATTATAGGAGCAAGGAAACAAACCCCAAATCATTCACAGGCATCCACGAATTACACAGACACAGAAACCAACAAGAACTCCAAGGAAAACGAATGAAGACGAACCAGAATAGCCATTGAGACCCTAACCGCACAACAACGAATTGAAACTTACCATTATAACTATCAAAGGCCGGTGGAACAGGAAAGGTGGAGCATATAACCATAAGCACTGTTGGAAGGGCAGCTGGGTAATGAACCAGTGGACCGAACCATCCAGGAACGGGCAGCATCATAACTCACAGACACCAACAAAGGTCAACAAATCACAGAGCGGAAGAGGAATACAACAACCGGGACTAGCCAAAGTGAATAGGCGTGAAGGGTCGAGAACCCTAAAACCCTCAACCCTTGTGAGATTCCCGAGACAAACAGCTGTCAAGCGGAGGTGAGGCTGAGTACTCCCTCATTAAAACAAATCCAAAGTACCGATTCCGAAAATTGATTTAAAAAATCAAGCAATAAATTTAAGATATCATAACCCTTACCACGGTGTAACATACATCAGCATACGGGAAGTTGGGATCACGTGGGTTGGCCCCATCAAGTGGTATCAGAGCAGTTTTTTTTAGAAATAGAAGAGGATGGCAGAAGTGCAAGCACCAAGACGAGGATGTGGGAGAGGTGGACGCCGAGGAGCAGATGAAGGATTGATAGAGCAGGTTAGAGTTCCTACAGCTCTTTTGGAAGCAGTGGAGGCGGGTAGGCAAAGAGACCCGGAACTTGGAGATGACAGTGAGGAGGAAGCGGTAACTGCTACAGATGGGTCAGATGAAGAAGCTCCAGAATTGAGACTGTTGCATTCAATTTTATTGGCCAGCAACAAACCCAAAATAGAGATTTCTAATTACGATGGCAGTCTGACCACAGATGTCCTGTTGGACTGGATAAGAGAACTAGATAAATATTTCGAAAATGAAGAAGTCAGGGAGGATAAAAGAGTTAAGTTCGCTGCAAATAAGTTAAAGGGACATGCCCTCTTATGGTGGGACAATGTCCAAGTGGACAGAAAAAGGATGAACAAATTGCCGATACAAAAATGGTTGAGAATGGTGGCAAAATTGAAGGGCAGATTTCTGCGGAAAGACTACCAGATTGAACTGTGTCGACGAGTGTAGAATTTGAGACAGAAGGATATGATTGTCAAAGAGTACACAGAAGAATTTTACCGAGTGAATTTACGTGCTGGTTATACGGATGATACTCCAGAAAAAACAACGAGGTACGTAAATGGTTTAAGGATGGAAATCTTGGATGAAATTAGTATTCTTTCTCCCTGAAATATTGAAGAAGCCTTTCAGAGTGTTGTGAAGGCTGAAGAGAAAATCAATTGGAAATAGAATAATAGGAGAGGAAGAGGGAATGGCAGAGGACGGGGACAGTCCTATGATAGAGGAAGGACCACTGCAAACAGCGAAGAAGGCAACAGTTCTAAAACTTCGGGGACAGTAGAGAAAGGAGAAAGCACCAGAGGAGGTCGGTCATATCTGCGAGGACGAGGGAATGGCCGCAGAAGAGGGACTAGTGTCCAGTGCTACAAGTGTCATAAATGGGGGCACCGATCCTTTGAATGTCCAGAAGTTTAACAGGAAGGTCAAAGGGGAACATTCATGGCACAGCCTGAAGAAACTGAAGCACAACCATGGGAGGTGGAAGACATGGCGGAAATAGGAGAAGCGTTGATTTTAAATAAAGTGCTACTAAAACCAACCAAGGAGGTGGCTGAACCAACACAGCGGAAAGCACTATTCCGGACAGTCTGTAAGTCGCATGGAAAGTGATGCAAAGTGATAATAGACAGCGGGAGTACGGATAACTTGGTTGCCACTGAGATGGTGGAAAAACTGGGGTTGAAAAGGTTAAAGCACCCCACACCTTACAAGGTGTCGTGGCTACAGAAAGGCCACCAACTGTTAGTTGATGAGCAATGTGAGGTAGAGTTTCACATTGGCAAGTGCCATGACACAGTGGTCTGTGATATTATGCCAATGGACGTGTGCCATATACTGCTTGGAAGACCATGGCAGTATGATCGAAAGGTGACACACGATGGAAAGACCAATTGCTATAAATTTACGAAGGATGGGGTTAAACACACACTTGTACCCATTAAAGAGGAAGACACAGCAGAATCAAGCGGAACAAAGGCACTGTTAATTGGAGGAAAATAGTTTGTGAAATAGGTAGAGGAAAATGAAATTAATTTTGCAGTTGTGAGGAGGATGAAGCCAGTGTTGCTGAACTTGGAAAAAACAGAACTGCCTAAGGAAATACAAGAGCTATTGGAAGAATTCCAAGAAGTTGCGGTTGATGAGTTGCCTGATAAATTGCCTCCCAAAAGAAGTATCAGCCATCACATTGATTTTATACCAGGGTCAAGCTTGCCAAATAAGGCAGCGTACAGGATGAGTCCGAAGGACAATGAAGAAGTGCGCAAACAAGTGCAGGAATTGTTGGATAAGGGACTAATCAGAGAAATCCTGAGCCCCTGTGAAGTACCTATAGTACTTGCACCCAAGAAAGGTGGAGAATGGCGAATGTGTACCGATTCGCGGGCTATAAACAAAATTACGATTCGATACAGGTTTCCCTTGCCTAGAATGGATGACATGATGGACTGTCTTAGTGGGGCAGCTTATTTTACAAAAATAGATCTGAAGAGTGGGTACCATCAGATCAGAATTAGAGAGGGAGACAAATGGAAGACAACCTTCAAGACCAACGAAGGACTGTACGAATGGCTGGTCATGCCATTTGGGTTGAGTAACGCTCCAAGTACTTTTATGAGACTGATGAATGAAATGTTAAAGGAATTTATTGGAAAATTTGTGATAGTCTATCTGGATGATATTTTAATTTTCAGCAGGACGAAAAGAGAGCACCTTCAGCATATTCGAAGGGTATTCGAGAAGCTGCAGCAGAACAAGTTGCTGATAAATTTGAAGAAGTGCACTTTCTTGCAGAAGGAGCTGATATATCTGAGATTTGTAGTTGTGGAGAATGAGTTAAAGATGGACCCAGAAAAGATCGCAGCAATCATAAGTTGGCCGTCACCTAAGAGTTTGTTTGAGGTACGTAGCTTTCACGGTTTAGCCAGTTTTTATCGAAAATTCATTAAGAATTTCAGTGAGATTTGTGCACCAATGCTAGAGACCATCAAAAAGACCAGCCAACCTTTCTGTTGGACCAGGGCGGCAGAAAACAATTTTCAACTTCTGAAGAGAAAAATAACGGAGAGGTCGATCTTGAGACTGCCCGATTTTAGTAAACCTTTTCAGGTACATTGTGATGCAAGCGGGACAACTATTGGCACTGTGCTCAGTCAAGAGGACAGACTAGTGGCGTTTTTTAGTGAAAAACTAAATGAGAGTCGGCAGAAGTATTCGTCATATGACAAAGAGTTCTATGTAGTAGTCCAAGCTTTGAAACATTGGAGACACTACCTACTAGGCAATGAGTTCGTCTTGTTCTCTGATAATTCAGCATTACCATATGTAACGCAGCAGCACAAATTGAACCATAAGCATGCCAAGTGGGTAGAATACTTACAGAGTTTTACCTTTGTGTTAAAACATATAAGTGGGCAAGCCAACAAAGTGGCGGATGCTTTAAGCAGAAGAGCCTTGCTCTTACAGGAAAGTGGTATACAGGTGATGGGATTTGAGTATTTGAAGGATTTGTACCAGATGGACGCGGATTTCAAGGAAGCTTTTGAAGCATGTCAAAGTCCTGTCTTAAGGAATACAAGCCCATGGCTAGATTTCAATTTACAGGAAGGACTATTATTTCGAGGTGGTCAGCTATGTATTCCGGATTGTTCGATGAGGGAAAATTTAGTAAGAGAGAAACCCAGTGGCGGATTAGTAGGACATTTTGGCATCGATAAAATGTTGGAACAGCTAGGACATTTTTATTATTGGCCAAAAATGAGTCGGGATTTACAGAGATATGTAACCAGATGTAAAGTCTGCCAACTGGCGAAAGGACACAGCCAGAACACTGGATTATACACACCCCTACCTGTTCCAAGTAGGCCGTGGGATTCAGTCAGTATTGATTTTGTCCTAGGATTACCTAGAATGCAGCGGGGATATGATTCAGTGATGGTGAGACAGGTTCTCAAAAATGGCTCATTTCATTCCTTGCCGGAAAACTAGTGACGCCATGAATGTGGCACACCTTTTTTTCACGGAAGTTGTTAGATTGCATGGCTTACCCAGGACTATTGTTTCAGACAGGGATGTGAAATTCACAGGACATTTTTGGCGCACCCTGTGGAAAAAGTTGGGCACGCAATTAAATTTCAGTTCTGCGTATCACCCGCAGATAGATGGATAGACAGAGGTGGTGAACAGGAGTTTGGGCAACTTATTACAAAGTTTGACGAGAGAAAATTCACGATTATGGGATCGAGCCCTTGCCCAAGCAGAATTCGCATATAACGATTCGCCCAATCGGAGCACCAGATTTAACCCATTTCAGATTTTGTATGGAATGCATCCTCGAGGGGTACATGAACTACGAGATTTGGGACAGTTAGAACAGAGAAGTGCAGATGGGGAAGATTTTGCTGAAGCCATGAGCGAACTTCATGAAAAGGTTAAATTAAGATTGCAGGACAGTACGCAGAAATACAAATAGCACGCAGACACAAAGCGACGAGAGGTACATTTTGATGTTGGAGACGAAGTACTTGCGCATCTGCGCTAGGAACGGTTTCCTAAGGGCACATATAACAAGTTAAAATACAAGAAAATCGGTCCATGCAACATTCTGCGAAAATTTTCAGCCAATGCGTATGAAATTCAGCTGCCACCGGACATAGGCATTTCACCTATATTCAACGTGGCAGACCTGTTCCCATATCATGCCCAAGCGGAAGATGGTAGTATGGTATAGCCAGAACGGGACACCCAATTAGAGAGCAGTCCTTGGAAGAAACAATTACCTTCAACCTGGACTCATGAAATTGAAGGGATCCTCAGCACCCAGGTAGCCAAAAGAACGCGCAGAAAGGAGTATCTGCATTACCTCATCAAGTGGAAAGACCGTCCAATGGAGGACAACTCGTGGCTTGACACGACGCAGATTCAGAAGGCTGGTTACTCAGTGGAGGAGCTCATGGAACGGAGCCATGAGTTCTCTTTTACCCCGAAAGCCTGATGCAGGAGCATTTGGTCAACAGGGTAGAGTCAGAAAGAAGGCAGACAAAGATTCCAAAGAGGACTGAGGACATGGTTTGATGGATGGGCAGTAACACTGCCTTGGTTATTTCTTTTCTTTTACTGTTGTTATTATTACTTATGTAATGTTTTTTTTCTAATTACCAGAAGCAGAGAAAAACAATCATGTGATAGTTTACTTTTAATTAGGAACAGTAACAAATTAGGAAACATTTCTGTTCTTGTAAAAGAGAAACCGAATATATTAGTTAACAGCCAGCTGTAGAAACGAATGATATAACCAACAACAATTATGTAATAAGCAACTACTTTTGTAAACAGAATTATAAAAGGAGCGGAAAGACCCATTGAGGGGGTTCCAACTTCATGAGAATAGACAAAAAGTAGAGATAACAAAGGAATAAAACATTTTGAGCATTCAAATATATACTGTGTTCAAATTGTGTGATGGTGCAGATAAAATTGTCAAACTAGGTTGTTAAGCAGAGCATGCTACAGGCGTTGCATAAAAGAAAGCGATAACGTACAGGCGGAAGTTACAAAACCAGGTACACACAACCGAACCCCAGGTATGCCATATAATACACAGGCTTGTCATTCAGAAAATTACCATTCCATATAAATAAGTTACATTGCCAGATAAGTGCATTACGCACATAAAACCCCTGTACAAGTTCCATTGCATACTGTCCAAAATAACCAAACGATTCAAGACCACAGACATGGGAAAAACCTACAGTGAACAATAATATAATTTACACCGAGGCTCAACATTGAAATACAAATCGAGAGCAACAAAAGACTGACTCAGAACCAAACAGCCTAGGGTCTGCACACAAGTCCGACCTCGAGGGTCTAAGAAGCCCAAACAAGCAACTACCAAACAGCAACAAGAAAGAGCTACCCTAAATTGCAGACTTTCGAGGACATGAGGAAGGCCACCGTGCACATTCCTCCCTGCAAAGCAACGAGTATGGAAAGTTAATCAGGTCGACAGCACTTACAGACGAAGACAACATAAAAAGAAACAAGAACACAAAACCAAAATCGAAGTCAAAGTTACCTGCACACGGCGCTAGGACCTCCAACCGACCCAGATGAAACACCTGCCCACGAAGGAGCCGAGACATAACAGAAGAAGATGCGTATAAACAACTCTGGCATAGAATATTGACTTACCAGCATTGCTTGCAGAATCGCCAGCTGAGAACACCGTCACCAGTCGAACAAGAGCAGAGCGGGCACCAGAACAAAACCGTTGCAGAGGAGCACGAGCGTTACAAGGGGAGTAAATTACAGCAGCAAGGAAACAAACCCCAAATCATTCATAGGCATCCACGAATTACACAGACATAGAAACCAACAACAACTCCAGGGAAAACGACTGAAGACGAACCAGAATAGCCATTGAGACCCTAACCGCACAACAACGAATTGAAACTTACCATTATAACTATCAAATGCTGGTGGAACAGGAAAGGTCGAGCATATAACCATAAGCAATGTTGGAAGGGCAGCTGGGTATTGAACCAGTGGACCGAACCATCCAGGAACGGGCAGCATCATAACTCATAGACACCAACAGAGGTCAACAACTCGCAGAGCGGAAGAGGAATACAACAACCGGGACTAGCCAAAGTGAATAGGCGTGAAGGGTCGAGAACCCTAAAACCCTCAACCCTTGTGAGATTCCCGAGACAGACAGCTGTCGAGCAGAGGTGAGGCTGAGTACTCCCTCATTAAAACAAATCCAAAGTACCGATTCCGCAAATTGATTTAAACAATCAAGAAATAAATTTAACATATCATAACCCTTGCCACGGTGTAACATACATCAGCATACGGGAAGTTGGGATCACGTGGGTTGGCCCCATCACCCCATCACTCTATCTCTCTCTACCCTCCAATCCTCTCATGGTCTCTCTCCTTTTGTCCTTCTCTCACTCCCCCCTCCATCTTTGTGACTCCCTCTCCCTCTCCCTCTCTTACCATTCTCTATCTCTTTCACTCCTCTCCCTTTCTCTCTCTTCATTTCTCCTCTCCCCTCTCCTTTAGTTTATCTCCATCTCTCCCTTATCACTTCCTCTATATATCCACCTCTATCATTCTGTCATTTTTCTTCCCTCCCATCTAGGGTTAATATATATTAATATAACAAATTTAATATTGTATTATTCGAAAATTTATTAAATTTAATAATATTAAAATTATAACATATTAATATGAATATTAA
The DNA here is from genome assembly GCA_000404065.3 of Pinus taeda. NCBI lineage: Eukaryota > Viridiplantae > Streptophyta > Pinopsida > Pinales > Pinaceae > Pinus > Pinus taeda. The sequence goes on from APFE030245184.1 coordinate 44,497, forward strand.
ATTTAACAATAATATAAATAATCATCTTTTAATATCGATATTAGGGTTAATAATGTGTTTTTACATGGTATTAATAATAATTTGGCCCATGTTATTTGGACCATAGGCTTCACCTAAATAAAACCTCTTTCTTGAGCGTTCAAGTGTAAAGAGATTTACCGAGCAAATATAAAAGATGTTTTGTTTATTTACAATACTTCAAGTTTATTTATATTTGCATTTACTTATCATATCTCTTTTATTTTCCATGGCATTTGGTCAATATGTTTGGGATATAATTGGATATTGTTTTCTAATCCTATATATATTTATTTATTTACCATATCTCTTTTATAAATATGTTAGATGGCCCATGGTATTAATAATAATTTGTCCCATGGTATTTTGACCATAGACTCCACCTAAATAAAACATTTGTTTAGTTCTCTTAAATATAAACAGGTTTATGGAATAAATATAAAAATAGGTTTTATTTATCTACCATAAGTCTAATTTATTTATATTTTCATTTATTCATCATACATTTTTTTGAGTGTTAGGAAACCTCTTTATATTTTAAATTTATATTGTATTTATACATAATAATAACTATATTGATTTCTACATAACTACTACATTAGATTAAAAATGTTGAATATTAAACATGACATGTTAAATGTTTATCCTAGAGATTTACCACCATACTAAGGTGTAGAGTGCTTCTTTCCCAACAACGTGAGAGAAAATAATTATAACAACAATAACACATTAAATAGATTTGACCTCGACAACATGAACTCAAAAAGATAGCTAATAGATTTTATATTATTGTCAATAATGACAATGTGAGAGCAAATAATTATAATAATAACATGTTAAATAGATTTGAAGTCTAAATCACTATGACTTAAAAGAAACCATGCTTTAACCTAAAGCAACCCATGGGAAACCCAAAGTGAGAAAAACTATTTCTTATTATGATTATCATCATCATCTCACTTAAATGCAAGCATGCACCATCTACCACAATTGACTTGTAATTCATACCACTAACTATGAAAATTATATGATGAATCTAGAGGGTTCAAGGCACACTATAATGAGGAATCCCCAAGCCTTTTAAAACTTTTAAAAGACTTTATCACATATAATCTATAGAAGTTAATACCATGAACAACCAAAACTATATCACTAAAATCACCACCTTAACTTAACAAGTTAATTTGAGTCTTCCACCTAGTCAAATTTACTATAACCTTATCCAATGACTCAAAAAAATCCCAACCAAAAAAACATGCACCTTTTTAATCATACTCCAACAAATTTGACCCACCGTGAGAACTATGGGAACAAACCACCTCAACCAGCAAAAAGTATCTGTAATGACCTTTTAATGATCATGGTAACCCAAGGCCCTAAATGGGCCCATTTGATTACAAAGCACCTACACGTGTCGGCCACAAATATGGAAGAGTACCAGCCGTGATCATTCATTTTTCCATTCATATGAACTCCTCTCTCTATATAAATATTGTAATGAAATTACGCTAATACCATTTCCATCGTCAGAAGTATCTCAGAGAAATCCTATAATTTTCACTTCATCGTGTCTATCTCTCCACTTGCTCAGATCATGGATGAATCAGCCATACCTGTGGCCAAGGAAGTATGCAATAATAATAACAATGATATTGTGAAATTGCAGAGCTGCGATGGCGAAATATTTGAGGTGGAAACAGAGGTGGCATCGACTTCAGACATCATACGGAGAATGATGGAGGACTTGGGCACCCACATTACCATCCCTCTGCCTCTAGCTTCTGCCAAGGTTCTGCGTCTGGTTATCCAATATTGCAGATACCATGTTCTTGTTGAACCCACTGTATCACTAGATGCCGTCAAAACTTGGGATGAGGAGTTCGTCAGAGCTCTGATAGATGATCGCGCAACACTCTTTGAAGTTACGAAGGCTGCCAACTACCTGGTGGTCACAAACCTTCTGGATACGATGTGTCAAACTATTGCTGATATGTTGAAAGGGAAAACCGCGGAACAGATACGTGAGCTTTTCAACATTCGGTATGAAAATTAATCGTCATATCACTCTGCAATGGCAGAGTACCTCCCTTTCTGCAATTCGGTTAGTTTGACCATGAATTTGAGAGCATGTCATTAGGTTTAGATTACACATTTACTTACGCATTTTTTTTCTAATTTTTTTGCCGGGGGCATTTTGGCAATTTGACTTTTTCCAATAATTTTTTTTTTTGGGCATTTTTGCTATTTGACTTTTTCCAGTAAGAGTTTTTGCACTTTAAAGGTAACTTTGGTTATACACTTGCTATTCTTTCAATCTGTTATTTTGGGTTTATAAATGAATAAAAATTGTTTAAGTTTTACAGAGGTCATGAATTCTGAGAGTGATAAGTAGTGTAACATTGTCAGTACAATATAAAAACATGTTACACAATATATTCTTTCCACTTTGAATGTGGTGTCTAGCTCTTGTTGTAATTATTTTTCTTCTAGCTATTTTTTCTTGTTATTATTTATTGGAAGTATGAATGGTTATTGTGTTAGTTTATTTTTAATACAATAAAAGAAAAAGATATTATTTAATATTTACCTGTTTGCATTTTTAATACAATGGAAGAGAAAGCTACTATTTAATGTTTGTATGTTGATAGGTATAGAAGAGATATTGTAATGTAATGTGATGTTATTGTTAAATTAGGTTATTCAAATATTTTGACTTAACTATTTAATCAGCATAAATCTATGTTAATTATAGATTTAATATAAACTAAGAGGTATCAAGTTTTATTCTAGGATAAATCTATTTTGAAGGGAAAAGATACTGTGTAATTTTTTATTGTTTAAATTATGTTTTTGAATGATATAAGAGCATATTAATTTGGATCAATAAAAATAAAATAAAAATTAATATTTGAAATAAAATTGAGGTAAAATAGCCAATTTTATTATTGGTGGTTTTTGGCCTCCCAGTTTTGACAACACATTTTTTGCTAATAATATTACTCTATAATATTGCTTATTTAAAGACATAAAAATTCAAATATTTAGTGTTGCAATTATATAAAAATTGTGGCAAGTTGTTGAGTTATTGATAATGTGAAATTACATTGAACTGAGGTTTGGTCAATAATTTCATTTTCCAAGGTTAGGAGAGGAATACAATTCCATCATGACTTGGTTCCTATATTTGAGATTGTGAACATTGGTTTGTTTGTTAAAGGAAACCCTAAAAGGTTTAAAAAATGAATATACTTATTTGTAACTAATTTAAAAAAGACGGGAGTGGCGATGGAGGAAAATCGTGGAGTTAGGATTTCAAATGGGTCTCTCAATGCCGCCGCGGACCCCTTGCTCTGTTTCGTTTCTGTATGCCGGCAGGCCACAGGCCTCCCTTTCGACGCTCCCTTAGAGCCTTGGTCTGGTTCTACTGCGAAAAAGAATCTCAATGAATCGACCCACTGTCCCCCTTCGCTATCGAGTTTGAGCAGGTCTCAGTTGCGAAGATCCGGGCACGCTCCGCTCAACAAAGGAACTAACATCGCCGTCCCGAACTCCCCTGCTCTGCTCTGTTTCGGGTATGCTTGCTGGCTGGCCTCTGGACGCCATGTTTTCGACGATACCCCAGGGCCTTGGGCTCGTTCTGATGCGGGAAAGAATCACATTGAATCAACCCATTGCTTCCCTTTTAAATCGTTTTTGGACAGGCTTCGGTTGCTCGGTTCTCAAAGAGTTTTGGAACCAGAAGGGGGAAAAGCTCCGCTACTCCACAAGGACTCAGAACAGGACCGAACACAAATCTTCATAAGGACGCTGTCCGGAAAATCCATATGCAAGCAAATCTAGACAGGAAAAATGATAAAAAATTTAAAGGAAGAGATTCAAGCAGATACAAGTGTTGGCCCATGCAAGTAAAATCCTGCAGGAGAACTTTACCCTACAGCACTATGGCATCGGTCGAGATTCAACCATCACCATAAGCACATGGCTACGTGGAGGAAGCTCGGGTGCAGGTCAGAAAGGATTTCAGGGCTCTACATCAAAACCCACTGTTTCATATCGTGATGCGGCCAAAGGGAAAGCTCCTTCAACAGGAAAAGAACCAGCAAAGTCCAACCCCTCGCCAAGGTAGTATATTGTGGAACAAACACCAGAAAACCCCTCCATCTCGCTAGATTCTCCAGAGGTAAAATGCATTTTTACAGATTTGCAAAATAAAGCTGTTATTTGCAGGTTTAATGGTTTCTGGCCTAAAACTGAGGCTCTATACCAATGGATTCACACAGTCTGGACAACAGACTGCCAGATCCACCTCTGTTCAAAGGGCTTCTTCATAGTTACATTTCATGAAGGCGAAGAAAGGGATAAAATTCTCCAGGAAGGACCATGGTTCTGGGGCAGTGCGGGTTTATTTGTCACACCATGGTTTCCAGAATTTGACGCCAACACTATGGTGGTTTCAAGGATGCCAGTATGGGTAAGGTTGCATAATTTACCCTTACATTTTTGGCACTTCAAGACCCTAACAGCTATTGGAAATTCCCTTGGAAGAATGCTAAAGATTGACACAGACAGACACTTAAAAGGAATTTTTTCCTTTGCTAGGATATGCGTTGAAGTAGATCTCAGCCAAGGACTACCTGAATGCATTTTCCTGACCTTTAACAATATTCAGTGGAAACAACCTTTGGACTATGAGAACACAGCTTTCAGGTGCAGGGGATGTCAACAAACAGGCCATTTGCTCAAAGCATGTCCCAGCAAGAGCAAACCACAACAAAGGAAGACTAGAGGATGGCAGAATTTGGATGAAGTCTTAAAGAGGCGAACAGCACGAAAAAAACCCCTCCGGTAACCGAAGAGGAAGAGACAGAGACAGAAGAGGATGACACCACCATAGAGGAATTTGATCCAGAAAATCAGAAGGAAAATATAGAAGGTAACAAGGATCCACAACCACATACAGATCAAGTAGAGACTCAGCAAGACAAAACAGAGACGACAAGTGTGGATCAAAGCTTGGGGGGTATCAAACGACAACATCAATCAGACACATCAGATTCAGACAAAGAATCAGGGAAGGTGCAAGAATCATCTCAGTTAGTCATCGTTTCGACCGAACCCACTCTGGGTGAGTGGCGTAAGGTCGAAAAGAAAAAAGGGCGTAAATCTTGATGCTTGAGTTTTTCTTGCTCTTTCTGGGTCTCTTTCTCTTGGCTCACGTTAGTTTTTTCTAACGTTGCTTTTGGGGGCGTTTGTACTAGTGCCCTTGTGGCAGATCAATGTATGCTTCTTTGCTCAAGTGATGTAACTTTTCATTATTTCTTTAATAAAAAGTTACAGATTCTTTTCTCTGGAAAAAAAAACTAATTTAAAAAAGAAAAAGATAGTTTCTCCTAGATTTTGAGGTGAAAACATATTGTGCGAAGGTTTTACCTATTTCCCTTAATGAAGATTTCAAGGATTTTATTGTAGTTAATATAGCCATTTTGTTTAAGATGAATTTAAATGTTTAGTTTTTAGTGAAATTTAATCTTATAATAGTTTCCAAAATTGTCATATTGTAAGTTTATGTAGGTTTGTTAACCAAAATTAATGTCTTTGGGGAAAAATTATTCCTTAAAAATATATTTACAAAAGGTCAAAAATAAATATAATTAAATATTAATTTCAAAATAAATTTAAACAAATATTTATTTAATTAAAAAATATTTTATATTAAAAAAGCAATATATGAAAAGAATAAGTGAAACACATATCACTTTACACAAATAACAAGACACTTATTTCTTTATGTCATATAACATGAAAGTAGGGTAGATCCATCTTAAGAGTTATATAAATTATTTTAATGATGAAAACTTTTATCATCCTTTAGATGTGTAGTATTGAAAAACAATGATATTCAAGCTAGTTTAATAACAAAATGTATTTATATTATTTTTGATCAAAAATAATACAACATATTTTTTTTTAAATATATATTATTAACCCCCATTAATTCCTTTTCTTAATTCTTTTTTAATATATAAAGGAATATAAAACTCTCTTGGTCTAGATTTTAACTACTACCACTATAATCTGTATGTCCCTATATATGATGCAAGAGATTAAAATAAATTGCTAAGCTTACTTTAAAAACCAATGTAGGCCAGTTTTTAAATACCTTAATTTTCACTTTTATTTTACATCAAACGTAATATACCGAGATAAATTAATTTATAAAAAATAAGTGCACATGAATGAGTACATACATATATTCTTTGAGTTAAAAAAATACAATCTAATATGAGTATTAGTGCACTCTCAAATCCTAAATACCATCTATACTTAAAAATACAACATCTAAAATAGTGGTAAACCAACTCAATAATTTCTTGTATTTTCCCAAATTATTGTAGATTGCCTTCAATAATATTCCTATCTTTTGATCTTGATCAAGTGGATTTCTTGATTTCAACAATGATGACACAATATAATGATTGTCTCTTTTCATGTACACTTTCTACATGATAATGTCCACCACTAGACATTTTTTTTTGTACGTGAAAGACCATTTATTTCATTTATTAATTTTATTTTATTTGTTATTAAGCCAATTTTATTTAGGTGAAGCCCGTAGTCCAAATAGAGTTGGCATCGACTTCAGACATTATACAGAGAATTATGGAGGACTTGGGCACCCACATTACCATTCCTCTACCTCTCGTTTCTGCCGAGATTCTGTCTTGTTATTCAATATTGCAGATATCATGTTCTGGATGCCCCACTGTATCACTCGATGTCATCAAAACATAGGATGAGAAGTTTGTAAAAGCTCTAGTAGATGATCGTGCAACACTCCTTGAAATTACGAAGGCAACCAACTACCTAGTGGTCACATGCATTTTTGACACAATGTGTCAAACTATTGTTGATAGGTTGAAAGGGAAAACTGCTAAACAGATACGTGAGCATTTCAACATTCTGGGTGAAAATTAATCATCAAATCACTCTGCAATTGAAAAGTACATCCCTTTCTACAATTATGTTCATTTGACCATGAATTTGAGAACATGTCATGAGGGTTAGAGCACACATTTCCTTATGCATCCTACGTTTTTTTTTAGGGGTTATTTTGGCACTTTGACCTTTTCATGTATCATTTTTTGCAATTTAAAGTCAGTATGATGGTAACTTCTATCACACACTTTCTCATCTTTCAATCTGTTATTTTGGGTTCGTAAATGAAAAAAATATTGTTAAGTTTTACATAGTCGATGAATTGTGAGAGTGATAAGTACTGTAACATTTTTAGTACCTTGATAGAAACTTGTTACACAATATACTCTTTTCACTTTGAATGTGGAGACCAATTCTTGTGGTAATTACTTTCCATGTAGCTACTTGTTCCTGTTACTATTTATTTGGAAGTATGAACGGTTGTTGTTTTAGTTTAATTTTAATACAATAAAAGAGAAACATATTGTTTAATGTTTGTGTGTGGATAGGTATAGAAGAGATATTGTAATGTAATGTGATGTTATTGTTAAATTAGGTTATTCAAATATTTTGATTTAATTATTTAATCAACATAAATCTATGTTAATTATAGATCTAATATAAACTCAGATGTATCAAGTTTTATTCTAGGATAAACTTATTTTAAAGGGAAAAAATAATGTGTAATTTTGTATTGTTTAAATTATGTTTTTGATATAATAGCATATTAAATTGGCTCCATAAAAAATAAAATAAAATTAATAATTGAAATCAAACTCAGGTAAAATAGCTAATTTTATTATTGGTGGTTTTTGGCCTCCTAGTTTTGACAACACATTTTTTGCTAATAATATCACTCTATAATATAACTTATTTAAAGACATAAAAACTCAAAGATTCAGTGTTGCAACTATATAAAAATTGTGGCAAGTTGTTGAGCTATTGATAGTGTGAAACTACTTTGAAGTTATGTTTGGTCAATAATTTCCTTTTCCAAGATTCGGAGACGATTAGAATTCCATCATGATTTCCTTCCTAGATTTGAGATTGTCAACATTGGGTTGTTTGTTAGTTCAAAATAAACCCTAATTTTTTTTAAGATGAATACTTGTGTTTGTAGCTAATTTTTTAAAAAACATTTTTAGTTTCTCTTAGATTTTGAGGTGAAAACATATTGTGCAAAGGTTTTACTTGTTTTCCTTAATTAAGAATTATAGTTGTGGAATAATGTATACAATCCATTTTAAGGATTTTATTTTAGTTAATATAGCTATTATGTTTTAGATGAATTTAAATGTTTAGTTTTTAGTGAAATTTAATTTTATAAGAGTTTTCAAAATTGTTGATCTGAAATCCCCTGTAGATGACCTCATAAAAATAATGAAGGTATTAGAGACTCAAGTGTTGGGTTGTGCCTATGGTATTTTATGCAACGGATCGATAAGATTGAGAAATTTAATAAGAATTTCACCCAATCCTCCTGGGCTACGTCTCCTTGTCCAACCTTCAGTGGTGGCCTTTGTATTGTGTCCTATGTTGGACACCTAATCCTAAATGGGTTAGTGTAGAAGCCGAATGGACAAAAGTAGTCCAAGGGACCTTGGGATGTGAATCCCAACGGTCACCACATGTACTATAAATATGTATCATTTGTGAATAAAAATTGAATTGCATGTTTTATCTTTCATATTGTTCTCGCTCACCATGTGTGTTTAACATGGTATCAGAGCCATGATGTGTGGCCTGTTTTCCCTGAGAAACTGATCTCAGCTGCCTTGAATAGTGTTGGCCTAGTCTTCATTCCCTGTAACGCTCCATTAATTTTGCCTGCCTGTTCTTCAGATCTGAAATATTCTACCTCTGCCTTATTCCAGTGCTGCCTCTTCCATAACCCATCTGTCCTGACATAATGGCCATAACGTATCTATTCATAAAGCTGGTCTAACACTGGTCTGTCCATATTCCAAATTGCTCGTTCCAATCTGCCAAGGCTTACCCACTACAGCGACCGTTCTGCATTGTTCTAGCTGTTCAGGGAAACTGAAAGGGTGCGGATTCTTTGACGTCTTGAACTGCGAGTTTTTGCTTTCGCTTCCATCCATTCCTGAAGAACTTTATGGCATTTGGGTCTTCCATCTGAAAGATAGTTTCCTTAAATTTCTTCTCCAATCCATAGCTGTAGAACCTAAAAAGGCACTCCATGTCGTAATTATACTTTGCTGTTGCATCTTCCAGTGCTAATCTTCAGAACTCATTATACATGGAGCGGTTGAAATTATTTCTAAGGAAAAATGACCAAAATCTGTAGAGAGTATTCATTTCCTCACTGCAACCAGTACCAACTCTCGTGTGCTCTGCCAGGCAACGCTTGTAGAATTTCAAATATTTTTGTTGTTTAAAACCATGATCTTCCAAAAGTTCATGACTTGGATGCTGGAAAGGAGGAAAAGACTTTGGCATGGAACCAACTGGCGAACTACTTCCAGCAAAACTGCCACTGCACAAAGTCATATCGCTTGGAAATATTGAATTGTCTCGCTATCATTTCAACCCGAGGAGAAATTACTCGTATTTCCGACAATTTAATACTCTGTTGACCTTACAATTACACGATCTGGACTGATCAGCTTGAAGTAGAGCTATATGCTAGTTGAAGAGCTCTCTGGACTGTCTTGGATCTTTGATATATACTAAATTGTCAGCGATAATGTCTGTTTAACATGGTAAAGTTAGAGTAGCTGGAAGACGAAGACTGTGTAAAGCTTCTAATGATGATATTACTTTGAGTTCTCATTATTCGTTGTCTAATGAATCGGCAACTAGTAAAAAAAAGATGATGGTGGTTATTCTGAAGGAAGCAATGTAGGATGCCCAGGGAGGGACAGCGTATTCAAGCTGCGGTAACACCCGAAACCACCATACCACTCAACTCCAACTCTCGTTTTTTAATAGCTACTATTTTTAACTGAGCTTTTAATATATATAACTCCCATACCATTTCTCCTCCTGACTATCGATTACCATACCACACGGTTAATACAACACCTCCTCGCACAGTTACAAAGACCCCACACCGCTCCTGCAGACTCCTATGACATACCATGCTGCTCGCCGACATACCAAGATGGTATATAACGTTGAGCTTCTTCCCCGCTGAAGATATATCATAATCGTATTTTATTGTATTGTTAATTAATGGTTGGTGGCTATTCGATGACATCTTTTCTGATGCTTTTCAAAGGCCGAATTGGTCCAATGTTCTGGCTGTTATTTTTTGGGTTGGTTGGGATATGCTCATGAAACAACGTTGGGATTTGTTTCCCTTTGTTGGTTGGAGCGATTTGGCTCGAGGTTTCCGCTAGCGAGGAGTAGATACAGGTTACCAAGTTTATATGTGGACGAGGTTTGAGCGCGTTTCCTGTGGGTCTTGCATTCCTCTGTGTTGGAGATTTTTTGGATGAAATTCTATCGTAAAATTCAATTTGGCTATCTACATGCATGTCGTTTAATGCCCATTTGATTCTGAGATGTTTCTTTATGAGTAAATCAAATTTTGAGGAAAGACAATGGGCAGAAAAGAGATGTAGAGAAAAAAAAAATCAACCTTTCACTCCCAGAAGTTGCCACGACGCCTCCGACAGATCTCCCATCTCTAGTGCACTACAGTCAGGACGAAGATGAGAATCTGATGCAAGCAGCTTCTTTGGTGCCGTATCAAAACTATTAATTTTGTGTGCAAAATATGTATATTGAAATTTGTCATTCTTTGGAAGAATTGCCTCATGCTGGTTGATAGCTACACTCTCCTGGATAAATTTTGTTTTGCAAAATAATTATATGTTTAAGACTCATGATTTCCACAGCAGCCAAATGCTCTGAAGTTTGAGGTCGAGGACTGCGCTCATCTTCACATTTATATATTTTTGCGTTGGCATATCCCAGTTTAATAGTGATGTTATGCTCCAGTTCATTCTTGAAACGAACTGTCTGGACCACAGATATATGGGCTAGCAGCCACTAGGCAGCCTGAGAAAAGTGATGCGAATGGTCGTTGGCGTCCATGCTTTTTTTCAACACTCTTGTCAGCATATATATATTTCAAGGAGAAGTTCAGGCCCATATACCCATGATTTTCTTATTGTCATACTTTTTGGAGAAGTTCGAAGAGATTTGTTATTGACTGTGGAATAGTTTTGGCTAGCTTTTGCATCAGATTTGGATTTTTGATTAAAGTAATGCTCCATTTTTAAGAAGCTTGAAATATCTTTCCAAGAAGCTTTTAGCTTTCTGAGGAACTCAAAGTATCATTAAGACACTGCATTTTTTTGGGAAAATGGATCAAATTGGTGAAGTATGAGAGTTTTTGAAAACTCTAATACAATCTACTTCTAATGACACATTCCAAATCAACAAAGCCTCTCTCATAGAAATTCAGACATGTCTACAAAATGCACAGGAAAATATTGATTTTTTGCAGCTTGAATCACAGCTACAGCAAGAAGAGCTACATCAAAATAGACACCATTCTGAAGCTATTCTTGTTCAGAACATTGAGACAACCACCCATTAGCAGCATGTTAATAATGTTCCTCTTCATTCAAATAAAGCAGCAGTTGTACATGCAGATGCAGAAACTCAGTCTGCACTTCCCAAGCCCATCATCAGACCTTGGGAACAGCTTGTCCACAACAAGCACAGACTGGTCTTGGATATGACAAGGACTTGTCCTTTCATATTGCAGACTACAAGCCCATTCAGTTTCAGAGTGCTGGATTCATTTATGACAGTTCACCTGCTCCTTATGACAGTTCAGCTCCAGCTGTTCCAGACTCTGCCCCTCTTCCATAGCAACAACAACAAAAACAAATCGTGAAATGCCAACACTGTGATTGAGTTGGCCATTTGAAAGATCACTGTTTTGATCTTCATCCATGTAAGCATGGTCATAAAACCAATCATTCTTGAAACAGATGCGTCAGCAGCAAACGTCCTGCAAGAACAAAGATTCATCTAGGATGGATCGCTTCTTGGCAATGGGCATCAACAGCCAAGAAGATATTCCAAACACATGTCAGAACTTGTTCCAAAGTATTGAAAAGTCTTGCAGTTGAGTTTTCTCCATCATCTCACCTTGTATCTGACAGGGGGGGAATGATGGTCATCTACAAGCTTCAAAGCCACATCAAGCGAGCCTGAGCCACAACCTGCCACACCAGTTACAGAGTTGTAGCCAGAGACACAGATGTCCGTGAACATGCCTTTAGTAGGCAATCTGGGACACTTCCTCTAGCAGAAGACTTCAGCTTCTTGCCAGCTTTGGAAGAGTTCCGGAGAACAAAATTGAGAACACTTCCTCTAGCAGAAGACTCCAGCTTCTTGCCAGCTTTGGAAGAGTTCCACGAATTGCA
>APFE030245185.1:0-24593 GCA_000404065.3 Pinus taeda
TCTTCACCTTTCTTCTCATATCCTAGAGGTTGTTCGACATAAACCTCTTCCTTTAACACTCCATTTAGGAATGCTGACTTCACGTCCATTTGGTAGACTTTCATTTGTTTTGTGCTGCTATGGACAGCACTGCTCTCACGGTTTCCATCCTTGCAACCGGTGCGAAAGTCTCCTCATAATCTCTCCCATACTGCTGCTTGTAGCCTTTGACAACCAGCCTTGCTTTGTGCCTTTCTATTCTGCCTTCAGCATTGCTCTTGGTCTTGTAAACCCATTTCACTCCAATAACTTCTTTACCTTTTGGTAGCTCAACCAAATCCCATGTTTTGTTTCTCTCTATGGCATTCATCTCCTCATCCATAGCATTCATACCATTTTCTTATCTTTTAATTGCTCCCTCGAAATGAATAGGATCTCAACACTTTGACAAAACAAGGCAAATAAGGAATTCAAATTTCCTTCATCATAAATATCACTCAGTTCTAAACTTCTTACCTCTTTCATTTGGTGTGCAAGTGCTTGAAGATGCACTTAATTTCCTCCTTGTGGTGTGCTTGGAGAAGCACTCTCATTTATCCTCAATGGTGTCCCTTGCTGTCCTTATGTTGGCACTGCTGTTTGGGGATGCATTTCAGCCACCTCCTCATCATCTTCATCATGAGACAACAGTTTTTAACATTCACTGTTTTCTCTATGCTTCCATCCCAAGCTTCCTCTTCAATAAACTGAACATCTCTGCTAATAAAAAACTTCTTGGTGGATGGGATATACAACCTGTAGGCTTTGAATTCCTCACTGTATCCAATGAAAAAACATTTCTCCCCTTTGCTGTCCAACTTCCTCCTTAGCTGATCTGGAATGTGTGCATAGGCCACACATCCAAAAACTCTCATGTGGGTGACTCCTTACTTTCTCCCACTCCATGCTTCTTCTGGCACTCTATTCATCACTGCCTTTGTAGGACACCTGTTCAAAATATATGCTGCACAATTTACAGCTTCAGCCCAATAGTCATTTGGCAAATGCTTTGCCTTCAACATGCTCCTCGCCATATCCATGATGGTCCTGTTCTTCCTTTTAGCAACTCCATTTTGCTGTGGGGTGTACCTTGCTGTAAATTGTTTATGAATTCCATTTTCTATACAAAATCTTAGGAATTCCTTGGAGATATACTCACCTCTTCTATCGGTTCTCAAAACTTTAATATGCAGCCCACTTTGGTTCTCCATAAGTGCTTTGAAATTTCTAAACTTCTCAAACACTTCACTTTTTTTTTTAAGAAAATAGACCCAAGTCTTTCTTGTAAAATCGTCAATAAAAGTTAGGAAATATTGGCTGCCAGCTAATGATGGAGCTTGCATCGGTCCACATACATCTGAGTGGACAATCTCTAAGGGTGCTTTTGCCCTTATGCATTTCCCTAATGGAAAGCTTTCTCTGTGTTGTTTTCCAAATATGCAACCTTCACAAAGGTTGTCTGGTTTCTCTATCAATGGTAATCCTTTCACCATTCCTTTTCTACTCAACAAGTTTAGACCTCCAAAATTGAGATGTCCAAATCTCGAGTGCCACAACCAATTTTCATCCTTTGGCACGCTTTGGAAAGCCTCTTGGGTCACTGCTGCAATTTCATTTTTGTTTTTCAAATCTGCCCTGATCCTGAGAGGGAACATCCTATTCCTTGTCATCTTCACTTCAGCAATGCATCATTTGCTGGGTGCTATATCCATAATGGTACACACATCATTCACAAAGTAAACATTGTAACCCTTTTGAACAAGCTGTCCAATACTCAATAGGTTACATCTCATTCCGGGGACATAATAGACATCTGCTATGGTTTTCCTTTCTCCTTGCTTTGTAAATATTTTTACCTCCCCTTTTCCCATAACAGAAACTTTGCTATCAGTTCCTAGTGTGACTTCTGATTTCATATTTTTATCTAAGGCAGAAAAGAGAGCTATATTTCCTGTCATATGGTTGCTGCAACCTGAGTCTAAAAACCATATGTCTTCACTGTTTGTTTCAGCCATGTTACAAGCTAACAACACATTAGTTTGGCTAATGTTCTCTCTAGTAACATTTGCATTTTGTCTATTACTCATATCATGCTGCTTCTTCCTACATTCACTGGCATAATGCCCATATTTTTTACAATAATAGCATTGGACATTGGATTTTTCATACCTTTGTCCTTGAGCATGATGTTGTTCTCTTTGTTGGTTGCTGCCTTGGCCTTGGTTCTGATTTGAATTGCTACCTCTTCCTTGAGAATTTGCTGGACTGTTCCTTCCACCTCTGTTCTGGCTTCTGCCTCTTCCTCTCTTGTTTCCTCTGTCTTGACCTCTTCCTCTTCCAAAGTACATCTGGGTCTTAAAGGCTTGCTCTAGAGATGAGTTTTCATTCCTACTCAATCTCTACTCATGTGTTATCAGTGATGCATGTAGCTCATCAACTGAAAAGTTTGAGAGATCCTTTGTCTCTTCAATGGTGGTGACAATAACATCAAACTTTGAGGGTAAGACCCTCAATATTTTCTCCACAATCCTCCTTTCTTCAATGGTTTCTCCATGAGTCCTCATCTGTGTGATCAGACCAATTACATGTGTGAAGAATGATTCAATGTTGTCTGACTCCTTCATGTTCAGATTCTCAAAATCTCTCCTCAGCAATTGTAGTTTTGTTGTCTTCACTTTCTCCATGCCTTGATAGGCTGTCTTGAGGGTTTTCCATGCTTCCTTGGATGTATTAGCTGCTGCTATCCTTGGAAACACACTCTGGTCCACTGCTTGATACAAAAATACAAGGGCTTTTGCATCCTTCTTCCTATTGGTCTTTAACAGATCTTTCTCTCCCTGAGTTAATCTATTAAACTCATTATCATCTGCTGGTTCATCAAACCCATCTTGAACTAATTCCCATAAATCTTGACAGGCAAATAGGGCTTTCATAGTTATTG
The DNA here is from genome assembly GCA_000404065.3 of Pinus taeda. Taxonomy (NCBI): domain Eukaryota; kingdom Viridiplantae; phylum Streptophyta; class Pinopsida; order Pinales; family Pinaceae; genus Pinus; species Pinus taeda. The sequence continues at coordinate 2,960 of APFE030245185.1, forward strand.
CCTAGTAGTCATAGTTCTTCCCATTGAACTGTGGGAGCTGGGTGTTAAACATACCCATACCAGTGCTTGTGCTGGCCATTCCTTGCATCTTTAGTTATGCTTCAATTTCTTGACTGTATATTTTAAAACAGCTGACTGTTGCAACCAAAAGACTCTTCCCTTCAGCTTCTTTGTCACCTTCAAAGAGCCTAAGCCTGCTCTGATACCACTGTTGGGGATTTTTCTGATAAAATCCCAAAAACGGACAATATTCATGTACATAGAGACAATATTCATGCACACAGAGGCAATGCTCTGTTTTCTTTACTCCAGGATATTTTTGCATAGAGGAGCTTTTAAAAAAAAATTACTGAACAGAGTATTGTACCACCATAAAAGATTACTATTCATTAAACAAAAACACTTACATATTCATCCTCTTTCACTCATAGGGATTCACCAAAACATTTTAACAAAAATTACTCTGCCTCCTTTGAAATTTTACACCACTGTGTGTAAATATTTCATTTACATTCACTGCTGTGTGAAAACAAAAATTACAGGGATTTACTGTTTTACCTGTGTGAAACAATTCATGGTTTTACACAAACCTCCTTTGGTTTTCTTCCTTCACCTCTCAGCCTTCTCCTACACTGTTGTGCATTCTTTTCATTTCTTACATTACCAAAAGAAATTTTTACGCTGCTGCGTTTCATACCAAATCAAAATAAACTCTGTCTCATTTTTACAAATTCCCCTATTCTTGATTCGCTGCTGCGAACTAACGCTCCTCACCGTGTGCGATCCCCGTTAACATAAAGTCAACTCACATACAAAAATATATCATACGATTCATTGCAATTTAATAAAAAATTACATACCGTAAATACGCCCATACTTCCGTAAGAAGAAATATTACGTGCCGTAGGAAAGACATTAAATACATTACCTAAAAACTATGTCATATCATTAACATAGGGTATGGGCAAAGTATTACTCCACGCATTTAATTTTAGCAGACCCCGTATACCTTCCTTGCGATCGGACGGCGAAGGATGAAGGACCAAATCGGACGCATATCGGATGCCAAGTTCTGACTGACATTTATCGTCCGATAAATGTCAGAGAGTGATGTCACCCCAATCCACGTGTCTGCTCCAGGTTTTATCGGAGTCGTTTGTCCGGAAACCACCTCATGCCAAAGAGCGGTGCGATAACTTACCACCGGTTTTCTGGTTTGCTGCTGTGGTTTCCCGCACGCGGTTGAAATTATAATTTCAACACATCCTTCTTTATATGATTCAACTTGTTCAAAATTTAAAGGTTCCGTAACTTGAATCATCAATGCATGGTCCTTGTACATTATAGGAATTTAAATTTGTATGTTGATCTCATTGGTGCACACTGCTTTATGGATTTTCTTCATCTCGTCTTCTACTTTAGGGAGTATATTCATCTCTTATTATCATACTTGAGTATTGAAGGTATTCAACCACTTAAATATTCAAGTCTGTAGCTATTCAAAAAATTCTTTTTCTGTGAAATTTTCATCATTTTCTTCAAGGATATACCATGCTTGATGACCATCCCTTTTCGTCTATGAATGGATTGTTTACGAAATAAAACATATTTCTTGCAAAGACTTTATGGGACGGGATCAAACATGTTATAAGACTTACGATTTGTACAATAACCAACGAAAATACATTTTATTTATTTGGCAGCAAGATTTATTGAAAAATACATTTTATTTCTTTGGCAGCAAGATTTATTCTATCTTCTTTGGTAATATGTGAAAAGGCCTTGCTTCCAAAAATGATCAAATATTTAGCTTCTGCCTTAAGCCTTAAAATCCATAAGATGCTTCACAAGGTATTTTTTACTCTAAATATTTAGTAGGAATTCTATTCTTTAGATATACATCAATATTAATGGCTTAAACCCAAACAAAACTTTACCTTTTATCATGCTTCCTACACATTCATCAAAGTGTTATATTCTTCCTCTCGACTATTTCATTCTGCTTAGCAGTATATAGTAATACATATTGCTACAAAATGCCAGTTTTTTAACAATATTTGATGAAGCTCCTTTGACATGTACTCTCCCGCTTGATCTGACTTGCGTAGTTTTATGCACCTTCTTTTTTGTTTTTCAGCCATGTTATTGAATTCTTTAAAATTCTAAAATACGTGACTTTTCCTCCTTATATTATAAACCCAAGTATATTGAGTTCTATAATATTTAAAATTAATAAAGTAATATGTCCCATCAAGAGATTTTGTTTGTATCATATCACATAAACCAATATGCACTAGTTCAAGAATTGATCATTTCTCATTATTTGTATAGGTAGGAACTACTATATATTATTTACCTAATGCACAAGAGTTTCTCATTATTTGTATAGGTAGGAACTACTATATATTATTTACCTAATGCACAAGAGTTGAGGATTTTTTCATAAAAGACACATATATCTCCCTAATGTTTAGTTTCATAAGATCTATCATCTCCCAAATAGATATGAGCATCATTAACGTATTGCTAATATGTATCAAATTAATCTTTATTTTAAGAAATATGGATTGTGGAATCATTTATCTAGGGATTAAAAACAATCCTATGTTTGAGTTGACAAAGTAACGTAAAAAAACAACTTTAGGATTTTGAAATCATTTTTTTTTACTGATGAACAATTTCCAATAATATTTGAGGTATGTATTCTAAGTTTGGATTGATAAAATTTTATTTTTAGATGATTTCTAGCAAAAATACCCATCTTATAAGATTAGTGTATCATTTTTCTCTAAAATTTCATTTGTTCTTGATAACAAATAATTCTCAATGAAGCTTTCTATATGCCTTTTATTTTTGAATTGATCAAATTTTATTTACAAAGTTTGGATTGATCAAATTTTATTTTCAGATGATTTCTAGCAAAATGGCCCATCTTACCACATCAGTGCATCATTTTTCTCCAAAATTTCATTTGTTCTTACTGACACATAATTCTCAATGAAGCTTTCTATATGCCTTTCATGTTTGAATTGATCAAATTTTATTTTTAGATGATTTGTAGTAAAATTTTCAATCTTACCACTTTAGTAACATTAATTTTTATTCAAATTTACATTTTTTTTATGTTTGTGGTGTGAATTGATATGAATGTACATGTGGATTTTCTCCATTATTTCTCTCCCATATTTTTTCTTTGGCTCCCATCCCCAAATCTAAAATTTGGAACCTACAATTAAGGTTCCTTCTTTTTTCTTCTTACTATATAAGAATACCCTTCATGTTGGGTTGTGTTATATTCTTTCCATGACTAGCCTACATAATTAACCAGAGAGTTAGAGGGGGGCGAAGCCCCCCCTTCGTAGTGTTGATTGCAGAGCGGTGGGGTCACAGGGGAGGGGGAAGGTATACCCCCTCTACGAGGTTCAGGGAAGCACCCCGGGGAAATTTTTTTGGACGTTATATTAGGTTAAGCGGACCTACCTATGGTTTTGTGCATGGTTTTCACACATGGTTTTGGACGAGATGGTTTTCGGTCCATGGTATTGGATGCTTTTGCATGTATATATATGTATCATAACATTGAAAGGAACATAATGAAAAATCAAACTAGTAGTCCCGATTTTGGGATTTTGGGGAAAATCTCTGTGTATATGTGTTATGCTCTTGCATTTTTTACTTTTTATTGTTAGAATTCATATGCAGGTAATTTATGTATGGGGTTAAAACCTACATTTGGTATCGTAGCTATTTTAGCTTCAAGGGGACGCCTTTGTTACTGAGGGGTTTCATTCGGGCCTGTGGTAGACCCTGTTCAGTGGGAGATCTGTAGGATCGATTCTGGTGGGGAAAGAAGATGGCGAGTAGTGGAAAGATAGAGATCAAGAAATTTAATGGTTAGAGTTCTGAGTTATGGGAACTCAAGATGGAGGATTTGTTGGTGGATAAAGATCAGTGGATCATAGTAGATCCAGGTACTAAACCGACGGGAGTGTCCGATAAAGAACGGAAGAAGTTGGATCGAAAGGCAAAGAGCATAATAGATTGTTTCTCTCAGATTCAATATTGTTGAATGTATCAGGGAAAGCTACAAATAAGGCTTTGTGGGACAAGTTAAGGACTTTGTACCAATCTAAGTCTCTAGTGAATGAACTGTTCCTACGGAAAAAGTTGTATAACCTGATGACGAAGGATGGAGACTCGATGACAGAGCATCTGAACGCATTTATTACTGTAGTAAGTCAGTTATTATCTGTTGATATTAAAATTTCAGATGAAGATAAGTGCATTAGTTTGTTGTGTTCTCTACCGGATTTGTGGGATAGTCTGGTTATTGCAATAGGTAGCAATGCAACTACCTTTACAGTTTGATGAAATAGTTTCATCCTTACTAACAGAGGAGATGAGATGGAAAAATATGGAGAGCCAGAATGGTGATGCCTTATCTATACGAGGATGGTCCCAGAACAGAAACAAAAATAAGTCATCGAGTGGGAGATCTAAATCTATAGGGAGATCTAAATCTCCAAAAAAAACTTGTAAAGGTGGTTTGTTGGAAATGCAGAAAGGAAGGACACTACAAAAGGGATTGTAAATCTAAAGCTCCCAACAAAGAAGAGGTATCTGATGATGCTCCTTCTGCAGAGGCAAAAACCACCTCAGATGAAGGTGGGGATGTGTACTTGGCTTCTTCAAGTACACATGTAGATCAGGAGGCATGGTTAACTGACTCAAGTGCATCCTTTCACTTCACTCCCCATAGAGAGTGGTTTTGTGAGTATGAGAAATATGATGGTGGTGATGTCTTCTTAGGAGATGATAGGAAGGCTAGAATTGTTGGTTGCGGAAAAGTAAAGTTGAAGTTGCAAGGTGGAAGGGTTAGAATAATTTCGGTTGTTCTTCATATTCCTACATTGGCTAGAAATATGATTTTTGTAAGCAAGTTGGATGATGGAGGTGTAAAAATAGTGTTCGATAAGGATACCTACAAGATGGTTCAGGGAGCACTGGTATTGATGTAGGGAGTTCAGATTGGAACTATGTACAAGCTACAAGGTAGCACTGTTGTTGATGGGTGCAACAGTTTTCTGGTTCCTGAAAGTGGAGTAGAAAATCTAGTGGTCTCTGGAGAGAAGACCATGTTGCGGCATCAAAGGCTTGGACATATTGGAGAGAAGGGCCTTTGAATACTTCATGGCAAAGGTATGGTAGAAGGTATGAGTAATAGCTCTCTGGATTTTGGTTTCTGTGACAATTCTGTATATGGGAAGCAAAATCGGGTGAGTTTCCCCTCTGGTGGTAAGAGGGAAAAATAGATATTAGAGCTTGTGCACAATGATGTGTTTAGACCTGTGAAGGTTCCATCATTGGGTAAGTCTGTGTACTATGTATCATTTATAGATGACTTCTCAAGGAATACATGGATATATTTTCTTAAGAAGAAATATGAATTCTTTGGCAGGTTTAAAGAATTTAAGGCTCTGGTGGAAAACTAGACAGAGAAGAAGATAAAGGTATTGAGGTCAGATAATGGTGGAGATTTTTGAAGCAAAGAATTTGAAGAATTATCTAAGAAGTGCAGTATAGCATGACATAAGACTTCTCCATACACACCTGAGGAAAATGGAGTTGCATAAAGAATGAACAAGACGTTGATGGAAAGGGCAAGAAGCATGCTTAGTGGTGCCGGGTTAGGATGGGAATTATAGGCAGAGGGAGTGGAGACATCATGTTACGTGGTCAACAAATCACCTTCATCAATGTTGGAGGATAAGACTCCACAAGAGGTATGGACTGGTAAGAAAACCTCTCTTTCACATTTGAGGGTATTTAGATGTGATGGATATGTACATGTTCCAAAGGAGAAAAGAACCAAGTTGGAGAGTAAATCTGAAAAGTGCATCTTTATTGCGTATAAGGATGGCTTAAAGGCTTATAAGATTTGGAACCTAGTAACAAGGAAGGTTGTGTACAGCCGAGATGGGGTGTTCAAAGAGGTGAAAGATGTTATTAAACATGAAGTTCAACCAAAGGAACCTGAGAAGATAGAGTTGGAGTTAAAGTAGGAAGAATCAGACTCTACAGTAAAAGAGGAATCAGAAGATGAAGAGCCACAAACTCTAGGTGTGAGAAGATCAGTTTGAGAAAGAAGGTAGCTAGAAAGGTATAGTCCATCTCCTTTCTGTTCAAATTTTGCTTTATCTATTGTTGATGATGATCCCAGAACTGTGAAGGAAGCAGTACATTTAGAGGATGGAAAACTCTAGAAAGAGGCCATGGTTGATGAAATGGCATCTTTGCATAAAAATGAGGCATGGGATCTGGTGGAGTTACCGACTGGATGGAAACACATTAGTAGCAAATGGGTGTTCAAGAAGAAGACAAATGCAGAAGGAAAGGTGGAGAAATACAAAGCTCGGTTGGTAGCAAAAGGCTATTCCGAGTTGTCAAGAATTGATTTTGGTGATATTTTTTCTCTTGTTGCCAAGGTAGCTTCTATTAGATTACTTTTATCTATTGTTGTTGCTTTTAATTTTGAGGTAGAACAAATGGATGTGAAGAAAAAATTTCTTCACAAGGATTTGGAAGAGGAGATCTACATGAAGCAACCTCAAGGCTTTGCGGTGAAGGGTAAGAAAGAACTGGTATACAAGTTAAAGAATTCTCTGTATGGGTTAAAACAGTCACCAAGGATGTGGTATCAGCAATTTGATACATTTATATAAGGACTTGGCTTCACATGAAGAAAAGTAGATCATTGTGTGTATTTTAAATTAATTGGTGACCGTGTTATTTAGTTGGTCTTGTATGTGGATGATATGTTACTAGTTGGAAATGACAAAGAAATTATATAGGATTTGAAGACCCAATTGTCCTCCAAATTTGACATGAAAGATATTGGTGTTGCAAACTATATTTTGGCCATGGAAATTAAAAGAGATCGGGAAAAGAGGAAGATCTGGTTAAACCAGAGGAATTAGATCGAGACAATATTGCAAAGGTTTAATATGCAGGATAGTAAACTGGTGAAGGTTATTATTCCTATAGGTGTAAAGTTATTTGCTGAACAGTGTCCCAAGACACAAGAAGAGGAAGAGGACATGTCTTGTGTTCCATATGCAAGTGCAGTCGGTAACCTGATGTATGTAATGGTCTATACTAGACTAGATATTGCACATGCAATGGGAGTATTGAGCAGGTTTATGTCAAAACCAGGGAAGCAGCATTAGACAATAGTGAAGCAGGTTTTCAAGTATTTGAATGGCACTAGTGATTATGGCTTGTGCTACCAAGGAAGACCAGGATTGGACAAAGTGTTTGATATTCGTGGCTTTGTTGATGTAGAATGTGTTGGAGATCTGGATCAGAGAAGATCTACAAGTGGGTATTTGTTTAACCTATTTGGAGGTGTAGTCAGTTGGATGAGTAAGAAACAATCCATAGTGGCACTATCAACTACAAAGGTAGAATACATGGTAGCCACTCATGCAAGCAAGGAAGCAGTTTGGTTACAGAGATTGTGTTCAAGTATGGGGTTAGTACAGGGAGCTATAAGAATAGACTGTGACAACCAAAGTGCAATTTTCTTGGCAAAGAACCATGCTTATCATTTAAAGACAAAGCACATTGATGTTCAATATCACTTTTTGAGGGATATGATAGAAGACAAAAAGGTGTTGTTGGTAAAGGTGGACACTTTGAAGAATACTGTAGATGCATTGACAAAATCTCTGAGCTCTCAGAAGCTCTCTTGGTGTAGAGAAAAATGGGCGTTGCAGGGCTGGATAAATGACTAATCTCTCCTATGGAAAGAAAACAAGTGGGAGAATGTTGGGTTGTGTTATATTCTTTCCATGACTAGCCTACGTAATTAACTGGGGGGGTTAGAGGGGGGGCGGAGCTCCCCCTTGGTTGCACTGATTGCATAGAAGGGGGGTCATAGGGGGGTGGGTAGCCCCCCTCTATGGGGTCCGGTGCAACGTCATGGGGAAATTTTTTTTGGACCCTATATTAGGTTGCGTAGACCTACCTATGATTTTGTGCATGGTTTTTGCACATGGTTTTGGACATGATTGTTTTCAATCCATGGTATTCGATGCTTTGACATGTATATATATGTATTGTAACATTGAAAGGAACATAATGAAAAATCAAATTGGTAGTCCCGATTTTGGGATCCAGGGGAAAATATCTGTGTATTTGTGTTTTATGTGTTATGCTCTCACATTGTTTATTTTTTGTTGTTATAATTCGTATGCAGGTAATTTTTGTACGAGGTTAAAACCTACACTTAAATTCATCAAAAGTAGGGTCCATGTCCATAGATATAACACCCATGATAAACATATGATATTCATCCAGCATTCCATTCAATGTAACTATGACTAGATCACGATTAGAATATTTTTGACCAATATCGTTGATCCTATCTTTAATATCTTTAATTTTTTATGTTTTCATTTTTCTCCATTTTTACTAAGAGAAATTTTCTTTCTAACAATAATACACAATGTATATTTGTAGTCTCATAGAAACCTTTGGGAATATCCCAAGTTGGTGTAAATATATTGTAGTCCTTGATATGTGGAGTGATGTCATCCTTGATTAGCATTCTCAAAAACATCTTTGTTTTGGTCTCTCTTCATTCCCCATCCTAGACTGAGGTTGTAAGGGTTTTTTTTTTGGTGTCAATGTTTTATGTTATTTATCAAACATTATAACCTTTAATAAATGTCTACATATTAAAATTTCAGTTTGATTTTCTCCATTTAGCTTGGTCGACTCAGTTACATGTGAATCCTCCAATGGATTTTCCATATTTTCAAATAAAGCATTCATTTTTTTTGTTGAAAATTAAATCAATCTACCACTTGTCTTAGTATAGATGAAGGATAATATTGTAAAAATCCTATCAAACAAACCCAAACTCTATGTAAACCACTAAAACAAACCACAACAAACCCCAAAAGATAATATATAGCAAAAACAATTTTGATATTCATTCATAATACGTGCCATATTTATTCACATAGTTTCCACCCATTTCATCTCTTAATACTAAATTCCACAAGCCTCATATAGGTCCTTCAATAAATAGTTAAAATATTATTATTATGATAAATAAATCCTAAATTTTGCAACAAAAATACTTGTTATATGCTCCTCTAAAATCAAAGCATTAGCTTTACTAATAATCAACTTAGATCTCGACTCCACAATCTATGAACTATTGTAATATGGTGCGCTCCTCCAATCACAACACAATTCAAATATATTGTTGAGATACACCCACTACAATCACCTCCCAAAGTAGTGTAATTCCTACATTTTCTCAATGATCCTAGGATACTCCTTCATGCATATCAATTTCCACAGATTTCACTTCTCTACACATAGGCTATTCCACAATCTATTTATGATTGATGTTTCTTCAAAGGATTTATAAGACCTTCAATGGAATTATTTGGACCAAATAAAAACTACTATTGCTAAAAACATAAATAGCTACAAACATGTAGAGGGTTTAGAAACAACAACACTAGAAAAATCACATACTTTTAACCAATCATGATATAATTATATATTCCTCACTCTAGAATGGTAACTATGCCACATACAATCTAGGTTAGATAACATAGAACTAATATTTCCCCCAACAATCTCTCAAAAGTAATGTACTCAAGTCTCACCTTCAGATCTCAAGCCTTAAACTATGATCGCAAATTACACAACACTTAATAATGCCATAAAGAATCCAAACTATCTTAAGGAGAGAGTTATTAGATCAGATGCATCTCTAAAAATACAATAGGATCCCATATTTATGGTAATGAGATAGGTACAATAGATAGTCATAAAAACTAATTACAACTAAATGAAAATGACACATAAGTGGGTATAATTTACACTTACATTTGAAAACAACTCTCGGAGAGAGGCATTGGAACAATATATTTCCCCTATTAAATCTAGTAGAAATGGTATAAAGGAAAATAAATTTTAAATAATAAGTTTATTTTAAGTTTACCTTTTTTTCAATATTATAATATGCATTCAACTTATTATTTTATTATAGATTGGATATATTATTGTAACAACCCCAAGTTGATTTCCTATGTAAATAGAATAATAACCAAGGTCACGGGACACATATTCCAAGTTGAATGTTGGCAAAAACATAGTGATGGGGATCACATGTGATTAATTTATGGCTATGGAAATTGGCAAAGGCATTGGCAAAGACAAAGTGGCAATAATTGGCATTTTTTTTAATGAAGATAAAATAAAATGGGAGAAAAAGGAGATGAAAGGTCACATATTTGCATGTCAGGAAAATTGAAGAAAAAATGAATAAAAATGAAGAAAATAGAGGCCTTAATGATAAAAATGCTTTTGAGAATTAGTTCACAAACTTTTGTCATTTTTAGCTTGGAGCTCTCTTTTATTCTCCCATTCTCTCATACTCTTACACACTTAAATATTTCTTGGAGCACTCTTGGAGCACTCTAGCATACATTGGATTTGGAGAAATAAGGCAAGGAAAAAGTAGTAAACCACAAGGGAATAGGTGGCTCGGTAGCTATAGTGGGATTGCCTTGTAGGTAATAGGCTACATGTATGATTTCTTTGTTGATTTACGGATGCATGGTATATGCATGTGAATATTTGGTTATGCTATGTCATTGGCATGTAGAATTGCCTGGATTCATAGTGGTTTTAGCATTGCCTTGCCATTTCCTAGATAGCCATGGTGGCGTTGTGGGTTTTTCCATTTGATTGTTTTATAGTTAGTTCTCATAATTCCTTATGGTTGTGGATTGGAACAAACTATCTAGAAGCCTTGGAACAACTTGGGTTGAGTTACTAGTCTTGGAGCCTATGTTGGAAAAATCCTTTTGAACCCTTGGTGGGTTGAGTTACTAGTCCTAGAGCTAGGTTGGGGAAACTCTTTGGATCCCTGGAAGGTTGTGGGTTAAGTTACTAGTTCCTAGAGCCTCAGAAAAGTAGGTGGAGACCGATCTAGTTGGTGTTAGTGACATTTGATTGCGAGGTGGAATTAATGATTGAGGGTTTGATTTGGCCTATCGAATCACTAGTTTGGTCTTGTTTAGTTTGTTCCCTAAGATCCCTGAAGAAAATTAACCGAAAACACATAAATTTTGTGAGCATATTTATCAAGAGGAATGATAAAAATAACTAGAAACAAACATAGACATACACACAATATTCTTCCCGGGAAAACCCCAACACTAGGGAAAAGCCCAACCCAATAAAAATTCATTAGCCTTATCAAAAACCCTGGCCAACCCTGACAAGTGAGCTTTCACTGCTGACCTCCTTAGCCCTATTTTATAATGAAGTCCTCTCATCATTTTAAAGGCTACATTATATGTAATACCATGGGTACACTATAACATGTAACCAAAACCACCACTATTCAACCTAGTTAATTCCAACTCTATCCTTGAGTCAATTCTACCTAACATTCCCCTCTTAAACTTAACTTGGGGTTCCTTGACTAAATATAGCCAACCTTTCCAAGTGAGTCAAGCCCACCTTGCTCACTTTGGCCCTTACCCCCCTTAAATTTTATAGCAGGGTATGTATTAACCTGACATGACCTTTATCACCTAGGTCTAACCTAGAATTTACCAGTGATTACCCAACGGTACACATGCCTTACCAAGTCTTACAATAGTATGCCCTTTTACATGAAAACTATTAACTCCATTATACACACACACACACAGATATATATTATATATATATATATTATATATATATATAATATATATATATATATATGATATATATATTATATATATATATATAATATATATATATTATATATATATATATATATACATATATATATCTTGACCATCCTCTTTCTACCACTAAGCCTCATGATCTTTGTAAATATGTGAAATATAAGGTTTCTGCCTTTGCAACTTTTTCATTTCTTGATCCATGATCCTACAACTACAACTACGACCTCCACGTCCACTATTCATTGTAATTTAGGTCACCTTCATCCACTACTGATAAAACTCGTAACCTTGTTCTCACAAATCCTTAATGGTTATGTAAGTGTCTGACAACACAATGTGGCCTCGCCATCAGAAACAATACATAAAACCATGTGGACACTATCAAATATAACCATGGTCTATCTTATGCTTCCAGTTGTTTGTTATGCACTCTTTTAGTCCTACAATCATACTTCAGTGTGCTAACAGGCTTCTTTTAGCTCCTCGTAAAATTACCATACAGTTGACAAATTTGTGGCTCTTTGAACATACCCTTGATCTGGGCTCATCAATCATTTTCAACACGTTCCACATCCTGTAACCCACTCATAGTCATTGTTCAACCCATGTTAAACCTCGCGTACATTTTGACTAGGATTTTCTACTATTGGTTCCTATAACATGATTCAATCCCCTATGACACCTTCCTCAACTTTCATTGCTTAATTTAGACATTTTGGAATCACCAGTTCACTTACAATGTCTCCATCATGCCACAGAAGGATACCTAACTACACCTTCACAAGACATGTTGGTGGCTTCCCTTATCCAAACGTGGGAACTTCATCTCCATCATAGTCACCTTGGCAGATGCTTCCTCGAATCTGACGGTAAAACAATGTAAGACCATAGATTGTCCTATCAGACCATCATCGACATTGTCACTGATGCTTATGTCTATTCATTTATTGACTCTCTAGAGAAACACTTATATCTATCCTTCTTGAGATTAATTATTCCTTTTGTGACAGTCTCCTCATTAATCTCCATAGGCCAATGCATACCATGCATCCCTTTTTTGTGCTCAACATTATAGATAGTTGATAGCAGATGTGCACTTTTTTTCATCGCTGGCTTGTTGGAGATGTTACCATTGTTGCCTTACTCTTTTAGAAATCTATGTTATAGTCACACACTATTTCCATGAGCTAATATTTCTCCATTTATGACATTGCATGCCCTAGCCGCCTTCCTAATGCTTCAATGCTTTCTCCCACCATGTATAAGTTCTTCCAGCACCATAATCACTAATATCAGTCTAGCACTGAAGCTAGACCATTCTTATCACTCTTGCAAGCGACACTCCTCCTATGTTGTTTCCCTCATTTCGCATTTATTCACATGCCACTTCATCCTTTACACCATAATTTTTCTGCAACACATGAGACCAGTGTACTCAATTCTAATATTCAATCACAACATGCTTCCACGATACCACACCCCATATTTTTATAGTGCTTAGATATCTCCATCCACTTGGCCAATACAAACCTTTGGAAATAGAAGGGTCCCTCTAAAGACAACATTTAGCTCTGATACCAATTAAATACAATTTACCACAAACATATAAATTATTTACAGAGATTTACCAAGAGGAGTAATAAAAAAAATCAGCAATAAGCATAGGCATACACATAATATCTTCCATGGGAAAACTCAAACTTGAGGGAAAAAACCCAACCCAATGAAATTTCATTAGCCTTGGTCAAAACCTTGGCTAACCCTACCAAGTGAGCCTTCACTACTCACCCCCTTGGCCCTACTTTACAATGAATTCCTCCCAACCTTTTAAAGGTTACATTACATGTAATCCCATGGGTATAAATTCCATGGTTACACTATACCATGTACCCAAAACCACCATTATTTGACCTGGTCAATTTTGACTCTATCCCCCAAGTCAATTTTACCTAACAATCCCACATTCATGCTTGGAATATGACACGAGTGTGGTTGGCTGAAAGAGAGATTTGGTTCATCCCAATCTATGTTCGAATGGTACGTGTAAGTCCCTGAATTGGTTTCCTTTTGCATATGATAATAGGATCTATTTTCCTATTGTATTTTATGAGTACTTGTTATTATGTGACTTTGATGGTTGTTCTATCATGGTTATTATTCTCGTTATAAGCGTGGTTCGATAACAGGTTCTAGCTATGTCTCTTGCTATATTTTGATTAGTTGATGAATGGTTAATGAATGCATGAGCTAAAAAATTATTGCAACTATTATGAGAGGGAATTAGACCTTCTTGTTTATTTCCAAATAAGTTTCAAACACCTATGTTCAGATATGCATTCATGACCTGTAGATTACTTCTTCACCATATATTTGACGAAATTACTGTCATGGTTAGGCCTGGTTACGTTAAGCCTTTCATCAAGTTTTATATGACTGGATTTGTCTTGATGGCGTTTATCATTTTGGAAAGTCTCATTGAGTTCTAGGCAATGGTATGGAGTCTATCCTGAAATGGTTTCTCATAATCTTAGACCAAACCCTCTAAACTGGAGAAATTGGGTTGCATCCACATGGATGCAGAGTTATGCATGTGGTTACAGGCTTCCTACCACATGGAGGCCTTACTATGGGTGTAGTTGTGGTCCAGGGCAGAAAAAGAGTTATAGATCAAGGTTTGGCCACTTGGGGTCGTTGTTCATCCCCTTAATGACCTGTAGTCCTTATGGGATATGGTGAGTTATTAGTTTGTTGTCAGTAGTCAGACCCACTTTGTTAATTGGATTTAGGAGGTTGGTTCATGTCATATTAGCTCTTTCTCTCGTGCTTACCCTAGAAGGACAATGAAATTGGATAAATGTGGGAGGGGTGGTTACAGATTGGTATCAATGCTCACAGGTTCAACACTTGCACTTGATGAGAAGAATGTGTTTTTCATGCATGCATTTCAGTTGTATATGTTTCATTATGCATGCAATGTGATAGTCATTGTTGCAGTAGTGTCGTCATATAGAATTTGATGATTTTGATGTTGAGATAATTGATATATTTATTTCATTATATATACATATGGTGTGCTAATATGGATTGGTTTTGTAGATGAGATAGCCTCCTGTGAACTTCGCTAAGTATGTTTAATCATGCTTATATTTGGTTATATGACATGGTATGTTTGTAGGAAGTAAAGGATCAAGATGACAAGAAAAATAGTGGACTACAACTGACGTGATTCTCCCTACATATCAAATGTACAATATGGTGATGAGTACTCCCATGACATAGTAGATACAATGAGAAGCTTGAAAGAAGAGATCGCGAGTTGTAAGGAAGATAATGACAAGATCATTTAGTCGCAAGAAATGCTTTCTAAGGCATAGAAAAAGAAAGAAGAGGTTAATGCAGACATCCTTAAGATTCTATCATATTTTCATAGACATGGACTACATAGGATCAACCACGGACCTAAGGAAAGGACCAATGGGGATATGGTAGTAGGTCTCATTTAGGATACAGGTTTGATAGGATGATACAGTCAAAGATGGTAGGTTATTGGACACACTTGATATGAGGGGTAATGACCATGGATTCTATTCTACTTCTAGTTTAGAGATATAACATCGTCATCCCCATCACCATCCATATAGGAGTGAGAAGTAGTAATTTGTAGAGGAGTCCAGGAAAGAAAAGGATCCTACATTTGATGGAGAAATGAAGAATTCATAGGATGAAAAACCTTGATTTCTTGGGATGAATAATTTTTTCAAATTACATGATTACTTAGAGAATGTGAAAGCCAAGATATCTACTTTTCGTCTTAAAGGAAAAGTAGACATTTGGTGGGAAGATGTGAAGAATGTCAGAGGAATTCTAGAAAAGGAGTTGACTTGGATTGATTTCGAGAGACTTGTTAAGAAGAAGTATATATATGAAATATACTATGATGACAAAGAAAAGGAAATATATGGGTTGAAGATGGGATCAATGACCGATGATGAGTATACTAGCATATTCTTGGAGTCATTGAGATATGTGCCTTATCTTAAGGCGAATAAAGCAAATATTCGGAGATTCATCAATGAGTTGTTGGTATCACTCAAAGACAAAATTGAGTTTGATGAGCCTAGATCATTGGAGGAAACCATAAAGAAGTTGAAGCATTTTGATGAGAAATCGAAGCGCAAGACTAAGTCTAAGAAATATTGGAAAGGTAATGATAAGAATAAATGAAAGTGGGTTAAGAAGAGAGGAAAACCTCAGGATACATATGACAAGGAGAATGTAGCACTGTATAAGAAGTACAATGCAGATGATAGAGGAAAAGGATTTTAGTCTTAGGAGCAGAACAAGGGCGAGGGCAAGAATCCTTTGCAGTGTTGGACTTGTGGAAAGGATCATCACAGGAGAGATTATCCACAACATCATGGTGGCAAACCACATATTATAGTGCTAAGGAAAAATAGACAATTGGGGATGTTGGACAAAGTATTCCTCATATTTATGCAATGTTGGATAGTAGACAGGTTAATCATCAGTAGACTTCTATTATTGAGATGGAAGGTAGGATTTTTGATCAAGTTGTTTCTATTTTGATTTCCCTTGGATATAACTATAGTTATATCAATCCTGACTTGGTGGATAAGTGTTGCTTGAATAAATAAGTGCATGTAGAGTATTGGTTGGTGAAATTGTCTACAAGTACTAAGAAAAGGGTTGATCATTGGGTAAGATATTGTGCATTTGATTTGAATGGCGTGCCAACACCAGTGCATCTAAATGTTCTTCCATTGCAATCATACAGTATGCTTTTGGGTATGGATTGGTTGTACATTCACATGACTAATGTGGAATGATATGATAAGGCTATTGAGTGCTTGGATGATGATGGAGAAAAGAGAATATTTTAGGGTAAGAAGAAGCCTACATCAGTGAGGATGGTTACGTCTATGTAGGAAAAGCATAGTAGTAGGAAAGGGTGTATATTGTCTGCAGCCTACATTTATAGTGAAAAAGGAAAGGATGTTGAGGATGCTAAAGTCTTGAAGAGGTATCTACTTTTGCAGAAGTTTTAGGATGTGTTTCTACCATATATCTTAGAGTTACTGCCTCATAGTGAAGTCAACTTTTCTATTGACTTGATTCCAAGAGCAGCACTAGCATCAAAGGAATTATATAGGATGAGCACTCCAAAGTTAGTGGAATTGAAGTTGCAATTGAAGGAAATGCTTGAAAAGGGATACATTAGGCCAAGTGTGTCACCTTAGGGTGCACCAATATTTTTTTTGAAAAAGAAGGATGGTACTCTCAAGTTGTGTTTCAATTACAGGTAGATGAAAAAAGTGATGATTAATAATAGGTACCCTTTGTCGTGGATTGATGACTTGTTCAATCAATTGAAAGTAGAAGTCGTGTTCTCAAAGATTGATTTGAGATTAGAATATCATCAATTACGCATCAAAGAAGTGGACATCTACAAGACTTCTTTCCAAACCAAGTATGGGCATTATGAGTTTGTTGTGGTTGCTTTTTTTTACTAATGCTTCAACTACTTTCATGTGTTTAATGAATTGTGTATTGTGTCCTTATCTGGACAAGTTTGTGATAGTACTCATTGATGACATATTAATATATTCTAAGAATGAGGAATAACATATAGGACACTTACAAGCAGTGTCAAGATTTCTAAGAGAGCATCAATTATATTTCAAGCTTAGTAAAGGAATTTTCTTTCAGATAAAATTTCATTACTTGGGGCATGTGGTTTCCAAAGAAGATATACCAGTGGATTTGGAAAAGACTAGACCTATCATGGAGTTGGAAACTCTTAGGAATGTCGAAGAGGTCAGATAATTCATGGGGTTAGCAGGTTAATATATGTGGTTCATCAAGAAATTCTAGTGGATTACTTATCCTTTTACATCCTTGTAGAAGAAAGGAAAGAAATTTGAATGGGCTAAGGAATGTGCAACTAGTTTTGAGAAGTTGAAGCAGTTTCTTACAAATTCTCTGGTCTTGAAGATTGCAAATCCAAATAAAGATTTTTTGGTGTGTATAGATGCTTGCAAGAGAGGATTTGGTAGAGTCTTGATGTAGGAAGGACAGGAAGTGTGCTACAACTCAACGAAATTGAATGAGAATGATCATAACTACTTGATACATGATTTTGAGTTGGAAGTGATCATCCATGCATTAAAGATGTGGATACACTATATTCTTGGTGGGAGGTTAATTCTAATGAGTGATCATAGTGGGTTGAGGTACTTGTTTGACCAACCTAATCTCAATGTCAGGCAAGCTAGATGGCTGCCTACACTCAGTGAGTTTGACTTCGATATTAGGTACATTAAGGGTAAAGATAACAAGGTTGCGATTGCTCTTAGAAGATGAGTGTAGGTAAGTCACATAGAAACTATGAGTTCGTATGGGATAGACTCTAAGGATCAGATCTTGTAGGCAAGAAAGTAAGATGATAGGTACCAACAATGTAAGAAAAGGTTATAACAACAAGCTATAGGTTAACAATATGTGGACTATCATCTCACGACAAATGGTTTGGTTAGATTTAGGGACAGGATCTATGTGTCAGACAACAATGAGCTCAAGAAAGTTATCTTGAGGGAATCTCATGTTGAGTCATATTCATGTCACTTTGGATATCGAAAGACATTGAAAATGGTTAAGAACTTCTACCAATGGCAAAAATTGAAGAAAGAGGTGGCTCAGTATGTTGTGAGGTGTTTGGATTGTCAACATGTAAAAACATTATGTAAGCATTCAAGTGGTTTACTACAACTGATTCCGATTCTAGAGTGGAAATGGGAGGTAATTTCCATGGACTTCAAGGAAATCTAGAAAACATGATTCTATTATGGTTTTGGTTGATAGATTGAGAAAGTTAGATCATTTCATTCTAGTGAAGTATACAAATTCAACTAGTGAGGTAGCTTGAGTCTTCATCAGGGAGATCGTGAGGCTGCATGGTATTCCCAAGAATATTGTATCTGACATAGATACCAAGTTCACTTCTAGGTTTTGGAAAGAATGGTTTGCAGGTTTGGGGATAGAGATTGCCTTTAGTACAACTTAGCATCCACAAAAAGATGGATAGACAGAGAGGGTTAGTAAGATTCTTGAGGACATGTTGAGAATGTATGTTATGCATTAGGAGTGGAACTGGGAAGAGTATATTCCACTGGTGGAGTTTTCTCACAAAAACGGGTGTCAAGAATCTTTGAAGATGACTTTGTTTGAGGCGCTTTATGGGTGAAGTTGTAATATTCCTATTAGTTGTAGTGATCTAGTGAACAAGGTATTAATTTGATCGGATATGTTGGCAGAGATGGAATAAGAAATGTAGGTTATTAAGAAGAATATAAAGGCAGGACAAGCAGAAGAGTTATGCATATCAGCACAAAGAATTTAAAGAGTTTTAGGTTGGGGAGCATGTAGACATGCACATTAATCCCAAAAATATATCCTTCAGGATTCAATCATGTATTAGTCTGGAACCTCAGTATTGGGGTCTTTCAAGATTCTTGATAGGATTGGATGAGTGGCCTAGTGACTTGCACTGCCTCCGACAGTGAAATTCCATTATGTTTCCCATGTGTCATTGCTTAAGAAGTAAGTGAAAGATGTTGATCATATGATCGACTAATATGTGTTGTAGGTGGAGCCAAAAGGATAATTCTAGTTGGAACCTTAGTGCATTTTGTAGTGAAAGTTGCTCATGCTCTGGACTCGAGCAATTGAGAAAGTTAAACTGCAATGGAAGCACTTTTACCATGATGAAACTACATGGGAGATAGTTGATCAGATGCAAACTATGTATTCTTCTCTATTCATTCGTTGAGAGGATGTATTTTGATATATGTTTTGATGTTGTGTTTTGGTTATGTATATATAAGCATATGTATGTAAATAATACATTAGGTTGTGTTATAAATCTCTAATAAGTGATATAGTTTTCATGATATGTTGGTTATGTCTTCAATAGTATGATATGGTGTAACTGTTGTATCGGGTTGTTTTATAAAGCTCCATGGAAAACATGTGTTTTTTGGTATCTAAGTGTCATTGAACATTGAGGATAGTGTTCCCCCAACGGGGAGGGGTTGTAATAGCCCCTAGTTTATTTCCTATGTAGATAAATTAATAACCAAGGTCATGGAACACATATTCCAAGATGAAGGTTGTGAAAAACATAGTGGTGGCAATCACTTCTGATTAATTTATGGCTATGGAAATTGGAAAATCCATTGTGAAATACAAAGTGGCAATAACTGGCATTTTGTTATGGAAATAAAGAAAAATAGGAGAAAAGGGAGATGAAAGGTCACATATTTGCATGTGAAGAAAATTGAAGGAAAAATAAAGGAAAGTGAAGAAAGTAGAGTCCTAAATGATAAAAAGGCTTTTGAGGATCAGCTCAAAACCTTATGTAATTTTTAGCTTGGATCACTCTTTTATTATCTCATTCCCTTTGTTGGGTCTCACAATTTTCATGATTCTCTTATCACATTTCTTACTTTTAAATATTTTTTTCTTATATTTATGATATATTAACTTGAGCAATATAGGTTTTAGAATACATAAACTTAATATTCTTATTTCACCTTTCTAATGAACCATTTTAGTTGTAAAGGTACTATTTTCTTATTATTGAATCATTATTGTGAACAGGGGTTTTGCAACAGCTAGAACTTGATGTTGTCTCTTGGTCCACTCATGGTAAAATCAAATAATGCGACATTGTATCAACTAACTATAGTAAAAATAAATACCAATTTTTATCCGAGTGAAACTCTTTGGGGTAAAGCCCTTGGTTCTAAGGTAGGAATTGATTCTTTCTTGTAGTTACTTTGGTTACAGTTAGAGAATTATCTATTGTTATTTTAGCACTATCTCTTGCATATACTTTGCGAACAACCTTGAAATAACTAGATGAAACCTTGAGTTGAAAAAGTAATGTGGTAGTTAGTTTCTTCTTTAGAATAATAAATTGTCCTAACATTTTGATGTCATTGTTGGGGAGGTTGTCAAAAGAAGGTTCCACTATATTTAGTTGCATATCTGATCTTCTAAGGGTTGGATATTGAAGATGAAGTGTGAGAACCTGTGCATGCACCTGGGTAATCAGAAACTTATGGTGGTGTTTTTCCTCAGTTGATATATTTAGGCTATTTAGTATGTATGACTAGGAAGAATACTTTAGGTAGGAACTAGGTAAATATAGACTTAAAATCCACTTCAAAAAGTACTAAAATCTAGGGTCAAGTTGGCCTTGGGGTGGTCTTGGGCTAGTGGCCTTTGTAGACGAAATCATTCAAAGGTAAGAATCTTAGGCCTCGGTAGGCCCCTAAATGGCATCTGAGAATGTCTCTACTATTATTTCCCCCGTAGTAGTAGAATATTCTACTATAGCTAAGGCCAAGATTCAGATAAAAGCGTAGGGTCGAAGAAGATCTTTCAAGATTTACAAAGGAAGAATTTTGATCCTTTTAGCAAGAGTGAGGATAACTCTTGCAATTTAAAGGAAGGGGGAGGTGATACAAGTGACCCATATCCTCAACCCTCTAAGCAGGAATTTCCTATGAAACCAATTGCAAAAGAAGGAATTGAAATTCCTTATTTGACTAGTGTTGTAAGACCTAGACCACGTTGAGGGTCTCATCATCATATCAGTCTCCTTTAATTATTACCTCTTGATTTTGACATTCCTGAAGGATATTGACATGTTTTTAAGAAAATGGAAGGGTAGGTGTGTTAGGCCCCTATACTACTAGTGTAACCCCTTATTGTTATTAGTACAACCCACATATTATATTGATGTACCCATGTAGTGCCCATATTGTTACTATTGTGCCCCATAG